>QRDG01000027.1:1703491-1745960 GCA_012064385.1 Puccinellia tenuiflora
TTCATAGGGGGTGCCATGGGGGCATCCCCAAGCTTGAGCTCTGATCCATCTTCAATTTCTTCATTATCCTCTCCTTTGGAACTTAAGAACTCCCTTCACACATTCTCATAAACTGATTAGAGGGTTAGTGCTCATAAATTAAAATGCACATGTGTTCAACTCAAGACAAATTGCAAACAACTTTATTGGGCATTAGATGTTGTTCACTAAGCCTCAATGTGGCACTCCTCCCCAAGAGTATCACATTTGACGATAGTAAAGAGACGAATACAAAATAAAAGCAGAATCTCTGTCAAAAACTGAATAGTCTGTAAAGATTGAATTGTTCGAGAAACTTCTGTAGCTTAAATCAGAAAACTCAAAACTAACGAAAGATACAAAAAGTATCAAGCTTTCTGTATAAAAATATCAGAAAAATATAAAATTTAGGGATTTTCTGGAATTTCGAACAGTGAAGGACAGAAATCTGTTTCTGGACAGCAAAACAACACCTCGCACTTTCAATGAATTAGAGGCTAAACTTGGCACAAAAAACCAAAAGAAAAAGATACAATGAAGTTGCTACAGAGGCAACAACTTCAGGACTCAAGAAAAACAAAAACAAACTGAAAGAAAAAGATACAATGAAGTTTTTTCGGAGGCCTTTGCAACATCAAGAGCATAGCTTGACCTTATGATTGATTCAAAAGGAAGCTTCTTTCTCTTTCTAGGGAAGTGTTCCATCCTTCTTTTAAGGCGGAACTGAAATCTTATATTTCCCTCTTTGATATCAATAATAGCACCAACGGTTCTAAAAAATGGTCTCCCCAAAATAATAGGACAAGAAGCATTACACTCAATGTCTATAACAATAAAATCAACGGGAACATAATTATCATTAACAACAATAAGGACATAATCAACTCTACCCAAAGGTTTCTTTTTAGAAGAATCAGCAAGATGAACATTTAAATAGCATTCTTCCAAAGGATTTAAATTAAGCATTTCATAGAAACTTTTAGGCATAACAGAGATACTAGCACCAAGATCACACAAAGCATTGCAATCAAAGTCATTTATTTTCATCTTAATCGTGGGTTCCCATCCATCTTCTAATTTTCTAGGAATAGAAGTTTCTAGCTTAAGATTTTCTTCCCTAGCCTTGATAAGAGCATCGGTAATATGTTTGGTGAAGGCAATATTTAATTTACTAGCATCCGGTGACTTAGCAAGTTTTTGTAGGAACTTTATGACTTCAGTAAGATTGAAATTATCAAAATCAATTTCATCATCTTTAAATAGGCTAGGAGGTTCCTCATTAGTAGTTTGGATAGTATAAACTTTAACAGTTTTCCTATTCATTTCAGCAATTCTAGCTTCTTCTTTCTCTCTAGCCCACCTAGCTTTCAAGTGAGCCATCATCCTTTCATTCTCATTAATTTGAATAGAAATATCATTTAAAGATTCATTAGGCTTGTCTTGAAGAGGAGTGGTTCTAATTCTTTAAATTTCAACATCATGAGCAAGATCTTCCACTTTAGAGACAAGTCTATCAAGTTTTTCAAGTTTCTCTTCAACAGTTTTGTTGAAAGCTTTTTGCGAAGTGATAAATTCCTTTAAAACATTTTCAAGATCAGAGGACACATTCTTATTAGGATTATAAGAATTACCATAGGAATTACCATATGAGTTGCCATTATTGGGAGGATAAGGCTTATAGTTGTTACTACCAAATTATTTTGATAAGCATTATTGTTGAAGTTATTTCTATTAAGAAAATTAACATCAACTTGATCCTTTTCTTGGGCAATTAATTAAGAAAGTGGGACATTATTAGGATCAATAGGGGACTGATTGGTAGCAAGCATAGACATAATCATATCAACCTTATCACTCAAAGAGGAAATTTCCTCGACAGAATTTACCTTCTTACCACTTGGAGTTCTTTCGGTATGCCATTGTGAATAATTTGTCCTCTCATCCAAGAGTTTAGTTGTTGCACCTAATGTGGTGGACATGAAGGTGCCTCCCGCGGCCGAGTCCAAGAAGTTCCTTGGAGAAAAATTCAAACCTGCATAAAAAGTTTGGATAACCATCCACATAGTTAATCCATGCGTGGGACAATTTTTAACCATAAATTTCATTCTCTCCCAAGCTTGAGCAACATGTTCATTACCAGATTGTCTAAATTTCATAATGTTACTCCTAAATTGTATGATTTTAGCAGGTGGATAATATTTTCCAATAAAAGCATCTTTACATTTAGTCCAAGAATCAATGCTATCTCTAGGCAAAGACAATAACCATTCTTTTGCTCTCCCTCTCAAAGAGAAAGGGAAAAGCTTCAGTTTTATGATGTCACTTTCTACCTCTTTATACTTTTGCATATCACATAACTCAACAAAGTTATTTAAATGAGAGGCGGCATCATCAGTACTAGCACCAGAAAATTGCTCTTTCATAACAAGATTTAGCAAGGCAGGCTTAATTTCATAAGATTCTGCTTTAGTAGCGGGTGGAGCAATTAGAGAGCATATGAAATATTTGTTATTAGTGCTAGTAAAGTCACACAACTTGGTGTTTTCAGTGGAAGACATAATGATAAGATAAAATAACAAAACAGGAATAAAGACTACACTAATTTTTTTGGGTTTTAAAATTTTGCAACAAGAAAAATAAGCTAAATGAGAAATAAAGCAAGCAAGACAAAAACAAAGTAAAGTGATTGAGAGTATGAGACTCCCCTTGCTGTAGCTCCAAAGTTCCCGGCAACGGCGCCAGAAAAGAACTTGCTAATCGGTGAATGATGCGTTGGGTGGTGCCCCAAGCGAAGGCGTGGATGTAGCAAGTAGCAGTTTTCCCTCGTTAACGAACCGAGGTTTATCAAACCAGTAGGACTTTCAAATCAACAACAAAGTGAATGTTGAAGATCTCTGGCGCTTAATCTTCAACAGACGTGGACCTGCACACACTCAACCAAAATACTTTGCCCCCAACGGCGGAAAGGTTGTCAATCTTTCCGGTCTCGCAGAAAACAAAGCGGTTAATTGTATAGTGAAATAGATGAAAATATGAAAATGGACCAGTGGAGTAATGATGATGAAAAGTGATGAATAAAGGTTGCAGTCAATGTAAAAAGATGCACCGGGGGCCATGGGTTCACTAGTGGAGTCTCTCAAGTAAATAAAACACTCATATGATGGATAAACAAATTACAGCTGGACAATTGACAAGATTATAACACAACCTTAATCTAGCTATGACATAGAGAACATGATAATATTTATGTAGGCATCACGACAATGAACAAAGACCGTTGAGTCCAACTGCATCTTTGTCTAAAAAGTCCACCGTGGGATCGCTATCCAGCCTGTCACCCAACGGTATTAAGTTGCAAGCAACAAACAATTGCATTAAGTAAAGCGCATTAAGTAAGCAATACTAATATCAAAAGAGACATTACCACCGCTGTTTTACCCTTAGTAGCAACAACACACCCTCGCCCTTAGACGTTTCTGTCACTCGTGCCCAGGAACAAAAGGGGGCATGAACCCACTATCTAGCATAAATACTCCCTCTTGGAGATACACACAATCACTTGGCCAAAGTTACTACGCATATCGGAGAGCATGCAACAACATAAATCAACATATAAGAATCATGCACAATCTGATCATAACTTCATAATCCATCGGATCCCAGCAAACACATCACATAGCATTACAATAGTCGATCTTGATCATGTTAGGTAGCTCACAAGATCATAAGACATGAAGCACAAGAGAGAGAGACTACCATCTAGCTACTGCCATGGACCCGTGGTCCAAGGTGGGACTACTCACAAATCATCCCGGAGGAAGGCATGGCGATGAAGAGCCCTCCGGGATCGATCTCCCCTCCGGCAGGGTGCCGGGATCAGCTTCAGAATCACCCCCGAACTAGGGTTTATGGTGACGGCACGTCGGGGTGACTTCTCTGGAAAATAATGGCCGCCTCGACGTTTTTCGGTTTAATAGGATTTTATAGGCGTCGGAGGGGGCCGCCCCTGGCCTGTGGGTGGCCCCCCAGGCTCCCCTTTGGTGTCCTGGTGCCTTCCGTCGAGTAAAAATTCCCCGTAAATTTTCGTCCAGTTCCGAGAATATTTCCAGAAGTAAATTTTCTGAAATACAAAAACAGGAAACTGGCACTAGGCATCTTGTCAATAGGTTAGTCCGACAAAATGCATAAAAATGATGTAATATGATAATATAAACGTGTGACAATATCACAAAACTAGCATGGATCAATCAAAAATTATAGATACGTTTGACACGTATCAGCTTCGAGGAAGGAGAGTAGATCGCAGCCGGTCGTCGAGTCGATCACCTGGTCGATGCGTGGCAGGGCGAACGGGTCCTTAGGGCAGGACTTGTTGAGACTAGTGTAGTCAATACACACCCGCCACTTTCCATTCTTCTTGAGGACCAAGACTAGGTTAGCCAGCCAGTCCGGGTGGTAGACCTCCATGATGAAGCCGGCTGCGAGCAGTCGGGCTATCTCCTCCCCGATTATCTTTCTCCTTTCTTCTAAGAAGCGTCATAGTGATTGTTTGACCAGTTTGGCGTCTGGTCTGGCGTGTAGAGAGTGCTCGACGACCTCCCTCGGGACACCAGGCATGTCTCTCGGAGACCATGCAAAGATGTCCCGATTCTCACGGGGGAAGTCGACGAGCTCGCTTTCCTATTTGGGGCTAAGGTTAGCCCCAACGGTAACGAACTTGGAGTGGTTGTTGTCGTCGAAGAAGACTTTCTTGGTGTCTCGTGACGATTGGAAACTGGACTCCCCAGCCGGCTCTGCCGACTCCGGGATCTCCGTCTGCTCCTCGCTGATCTTGCATTTGAGTTGGCGCATCTCCTCGTTGCACACGAGGGTTTTAGCCATCTTCGCGCTGTCTGAGGCGCAGGTCATGGAGCATTTGTAGTCTCCGGAGATGGTGATGACTTCCCGGGGACCCGGCATATTCATCTTGAGGTAGGCGTAGTGCGGCACCGCCATGAACTTGGCGAGCGCGGGTCTCCCGAGGATGGCGTGATAGGCGCTGCTATGGTTGACCACCTCGAATGTGACGGTTTCGCGATTGTAGTTGTCCTTGGAGCCGAACAGGATGTCCAGCCGGACCTGCCCCATGGAGTCGCGGTTTCTGTCGTCGCGACGTCTGTCGTCACGTTGCCGGTCGTCGCGTCCGGCTTCTATCGCGGGGACGGGAGGCGGAGGCGGCAGAGCTTGCCGGTCATACCGCGCAGGCGACCTTGGACAGCCGAGGCGGCATTCCTGACGGTGTGGGCAGCCGGCCTGTCGCCGTGGTTTCTGCAAGGCTTGTCGAGTAACGACTCGTAATTGTTCCTTGTTCTCGCCCAACACATGTCGGAGCTTGTTCTGAGGCGGCGGTTATCGAAGCCGCTCGCCTGCCTTCCCTCGGTCGTGGCATCGACCTTGGACTCATACCGGTCGTCGGTGTAGGCCTTGCACTTGCCATGGGAGTCGTGGTCGCGCCTTGACGACTTTCCACCGTCTTTCGGGTCAGCTTGGTCTCTACACGCAGCCGGCTTGTTGATGACGACCCTGTCGGCTACGTCGAGTTGGATCGCCTTCTTCATCGCGGAGTCGGCTATGGCGTACTTGTCTGCGATGGTCATCAGCTCGGCCATAGTCTTCGGGTTGGTCCGCATGAGCTTGTGCCTGAGTACTGTGGCCTCCCGGCATCCCTGGGCAAAGTACTGGATGGCTTGTGACTTCTGTATTCCTTCACAGGAGTTGCATAGGCTGGTCCAGCAGGTGAGGTAGTCGCGGTCCGACTCGCCCTCGTTCTGCATACACAGAGCCAACAGTTGGGCATTGCCTGGCCACTGGTAAGTGCCGGTGAAATTTCGATTGAAGACCTCCTCGAAGTCCAACCAGCTATTGACGCTCTCTTCGGGGAGGCTGTTCAGCCAAGTCCTGGCAGATCCTTGAAGCATGAGCACGACGTAGCGCACGGCGACTCGCTTGTTGCCGCCTGCGATTCCGACTGCGGTGACGTAGTCGGCCAGCCAGTCTTCCGGCTTGGTGGAGCCGTTGTACTTGGGCGTTGCCTGCAGGAGAGTGAAGCCTTTTTGGAACGGCTCCGGCCTTGTGTCTGGCTATGTCTTTTTCTTTGATGACGCATGAGGCGGTCAGCGACTTGATGCGATGGCGGGCGTCATCGCCGACTGCGGGTCCCAGCGGCCCCAGGCATTGGTCGATGGTGACCTTGGTGCCGAGGCGGTCCTTGATGCTGACGCTGGCTCGAGGGTTGGGCTCGTCGCCCCGACCGCGTCCTGTAGCCGGTTCCCGGTCGCGGCTTCGAGGGTGCGAGTTCACACTCTTCTCGCGATGGCCTCCTGGCTGCTTGCTCTTCTGTCGGCTGTGGTTCGTAGAGGATGCCTCGTGGCCTTGTTTGGATTTGTCGGCTGCGTCGTAGCCGGGAGGCGGGTTGTGGAGCACAAAGACCTTGCTAGCTGTCGGCTCGGTTTCCCGTTGCTACCGGTTGGCGGTGGCGATGAGCTCTTGGACCTACGTAGCTCTTCGCCCTGCATGTGAGGGAGCTCGGCGGCATCCGCTTCCGCAGCCTTCATGTTCTATACGAGGCAGCTGTACGCGGGCTGGATGAAGGTCGGTCGCTCAGACGGATGAACTGCGCGGTCCATGGCGTCGCCTAAGTTTCCTCCTCGGCGCCTGATCTCGTCCAGCTTGTCCGTGTGGCTCTTGGCCGGCTCGAAGCCTTGGACGGTGTTGACCTCGCGCATCGTGGCGTCCAGTCGGCGCTATGTGGAGGCGAGGCTCAGTGCTTTGTCATACATGCGCTCGCGCAGATCCTCCAACTCGGCCACCGCAGTCGTTGGATCCGCACCCGGCTGGATGGGGGGTGCAGAGCGTCTGGTATTCCGCTTCGATGTCGATGCCGGCCTTCAGCTGCGATGGGCCTCCGACTTCGTGGGTTGCTTTAACAGCGCCGCCGCCTGCAGCCGAGTGCTCGACCACGTGGACTTCCGCGTAGACGCAGAGCTCGAGGTCGTCGCGGTCTGCATCGCCGGAATTATAGTAGCCGAGGGAGGCGTGGTCGTAGCCGGTGCTGGCGTCGAAGATCGAGGGAGCCAAGCACGTGAAGACCTCGGCAGGGTACTCCTTGGCGGCGACGTAGACGGGGAATTCACCGAGGGAGATGACGACGCCACCGTCGGTAAAGCCCATGTCCGCGAAGCACGCGGTGTTGTCGATGATGCAGTCGACGGAGCCGATGGTGAGCACGAGGCCGGAGACAACGCGCTGGTTGTCGATGGAGTGGGAGCCCATGCGGAACGTGACTCCGCTCGTCGTGAGCCCCACGGTGGGCGCCAAATGTCGTGGTGGGTGGTACGGCATATCCATCGGAGATGGAGAATTTGTGGAGCTCGGCAACTATGGCATTCACACAGGATTGGGCACAAGCATGGTAAACACACGTGATGTACCCAGGTTCAGGGCTCTCGATGAGGTAACACCCCTACGTCATGCCTCGCTTTTCTCTATTGCTTGATCACAAGAGTTCGGGCTACAAGGTGCTCCTGGAGCTGTATTGGAGAAGTTGCCGGCTGCTCTAGTCAGCCGGCTGGAGGAGGAAGAATGGTGTAGACTTGCGCGTGATCAGATGTCTCTTGTCCCTCGCAAGGGTTAGGCAGCCGCTTCCGCTTAGCCGGCCTGGGCCTTGACGATTCTTGGGCTTCGTTTATTGGGCTTGATCTTGGTTTTCGGTGTCTTGAGGGTATCTGGGGGACATTCCCCCAACAGACACGGCATGGCTCCGCGGCCGGCGGTTCATACCATGGCTCCTTCTATACCGGCGCCATAATGTAGAGCATGGCTCCCTTCGGTAGGGAGCCATGTAAAAAGGTTAGATTGTAAAAAAATATGAAATAGGTTTATTTTGTGCTGAAGTTTCGTTGTAAGATTATTTTTATGGATTTTCACAGCCTCCGCAGTGAAAACGACACGAATCGGCGTACGAGGAAGGAGGAGCAGCAAATATGTCCTTGCGGCGTTTTAATCTCAGCCCGTTTAGAAGCCCATTCGGTAGAAAAGCCTGAACCCAACACGAAGTGCTGAATGGGACAAGGATAATACCACGTCGGAACTCGGAAGTGAAGGAAATATTAGACCGGCTTAAGGCACAGTTCTTTTGTCAGCTTAAAAAATAAGTTGCCCCCTCCCCAGTTTATTTCTATAAACCGGATTATACCAGAAGCTAGACAGAGGACAACTTATTTTTTAAGCTGCTAAAAGAACTGGACCTAAGCACCGCTAGCTGCATCGTCTCTGCAGAGGATCGTTCCTGCTGAGCTTCGATACTTTTTTTTGTTCCTTCTGTTGTCCAGTAAAATGGAACCTTCCAGCTTTACAGAAGCAGCGGTTGCGACTCTCAGCATAACTTCAGTCTCCAGTTGCTCGCCAACTCGTAGAAAGCCACAAATCGTCGGCAATGAAAACGGCACGAATCGGCAGAGGAAGAAACTGTAAACCAAAATGCCGTGCACCACAAATATGTATGTGCGACGTTACGTGCCAATCATCTTCCTGCAGCTGTGCATCCTCTCCGGCGAGCCGGCGGCGGCCAAGATCTCGGCCCTCTTCGTGTTCGGCGACTCCACGGTCGACACGGGCAACAACAACCACATCTCCACCCTCGTGAAGAGCGACTTCGCGCCCTACGGCCGCGACCTGCAGCTGGAGAGCGGCCACCCCACGGGCCGCTTCTGCAACGGTCGCCTCACCGTCGACTTCATCTCCGAGGCGTTCAGCCTGCCGCCGCTGGTGCCTCCCTACCTCGACCCGAGCAGAAACATCAGCGACCTCGCCGCCGGTGCCTGCTTCGCCTCCGCGGGCGCCGGCTACGACAATGCCACGTCAGACATTTTCGTAAGCCGTCGGCTCGGCCGTCACTGAACGGAGCACCACACTGATAGCTATACGTAAGTGGAGAAACAACTGAAGTTGTAAAAAAATTGCAGTCCGTGCTGACGATCTGGAAGGAGCTGGAGTACTTCAAGGAGTACGCGGCGAAGCTGAGGAGGTTCCAGGGAGACGACAAGGCGCAGGAGACGCTCACGGAGGCGCTGTACCTGGTGAGCATGGGCACCAACGACTTCCTGGAGAACTACTACGCCGTGCCGCGCGGCGACGCCGCCAGGGAGCACGCCACGGCGGCGGCGTACGGGGACTACCTGCTGGGCGTGGCGGAGTCGTTCGTGCGGGCGCTGCACGCGCTCGGCGCGCGCAAGGTGGACCTCAACGGGCTGCCGCCCATGGGGTGCCTCCCGATGGAGCGCGCCCTGCCTCTGCTGGGCGGCGGCGCGTGCACCGAGGAGTACAACGCCGTCGCCGAGGGGTTCAACGCCGGCCTCCGCGCCGTGATCGCCAGGCTCAACGGCGAGCTCGGCGGCGGCGCGAGGATCGTCTACGGCGACGTGTACGGCCCCGTCGGCGACGTGCTCGCGCACCCAGCGTCGTACGGATTGGAGAACGTGGAGGCCGGGTGCTGCGGCACCACCGGGCTGTTCGAGATGGGGTACATGTGCAACGCTCGGAACCCGCTGACGTGCAGGGACGCCGGCAAGTTCGCGTTCTGGGACGCCATCCACCCCACGGAGCGCCTCCACCGCGCCCTCGCCGACGCGAAGATGAACACCACGCTCCACGTCTTCCTATGATTAATCCTTGTACGTGGTCATCTGTTGTTGCGTGCACGTACCGAGTCGAACCATCAAATTTGTGAACGCAGCTTCGCTGATTTTGAGGTATAATAAAGTCTACCCTTGACTTTGCCCTCATCTCAGCCATCCAAAAGTGATCTAACGGACAGAAAAGAGTGAACATTTTAGACTACAATTTAAATATTTTTTATTCACAAACCGCATGTCCAAATACGAAGAATTTCTTTCATAATGCATAACCAAGGACATCTGATTTGCTGCATTTTTCAAAATTTTCTATGAAATTTGAATTTTAAGTTCAAACTTTTGTAGTAAAATTTAAGATGACGTTTACTCACAAACTATTTGTCCAAATACGACGTTCACAGAATGCATAATGCAACATATAAGATTAACTAGATTTTTTTTAGTTTTTCTGAACATAATACAATGTACATATGGAGCAAAGTCACGACTAGGCTTTGTACCCTAAAGTCACGAAGTTGCGTCCCAAATTTGTTCGTCATGCTTATTTTGTACGGAGTAGCAACTTTTTCGAGCAAACAACAACGAGACTGACCGAGGCATTTGTCTGTTCTGACCTGCTAATGAGTTAAACCGGTTGAGACAAGTGATATTAAAATCTCGGCTATAAAAGAGCCCAAAATATCGAATATATTTCCAATGAACTAACTTCGTGTGCAATGTTTGAAGAGAAGAGTTGATATGAACTGAGAGAGCAACATAACAATAGCCTAGCTGAGGGGAAATTCACTTCGGCACATGATAGCATATGCTCCTGCCACCGGTTACAATATTTTAAAATGTTAAAAAAAATTAACAAATCTTTAGCACGTATATCCCGATATTCTATGTGGGTATGCAAAATTTCACGGAAAAACATATATTTTTGGGACTTGTGCAAAAAGACAAAAGATGCCCCTTGAAGAGCCTTTTTAGCACTGATTCTTCTCTTTTTTACACAACACACAGAAAATGTCGGTTTTCAGTAAAACGACTACGAGAGCATATAAAACATCAAGACATGTGCGACATTTTTTTGCCCAATTTTTGGACATTTCAACGTGTGTTTAAAAACGTTTAAAAACCAAAAGCATATGCTCCCAGGTGCCAAAACGCCAGCCCCCTAACGTAGGCTGCTATGTGCAGAATCTCTCTTTTGCCGGCTATGTTGAATCATCCTAATGAAGTCGGTTTTGGCTCCGGGGAGGACAGAAAAGCGGAGCTCTATGGTTGTTTCTCTCCTCGTGTTGGGAATAGCCGTCGTCCTTGTCTGTCATGCAATGTGCTCAGTCTACTACTGGGTGCGAGAAATTTTAGCAAAACAAAACAGATTTCTTATGTGATCAGAAATCCTATTGCATTTTTCATCGTTTTCCATATTCTTCTTGTATGGCTATTCTGGCTCGCAATAAAGCTAGGATCTTGACTATGCGCCCATACTACCATCGTCGGCACATAATTTGGATGCACTCTTCACAAAAGAGTTTTGCGAGTTGCTTAGCAGCTTGGAGGCTGCTAGTTCTTGATCTGAAATAGCGATTGTTGCATCCTAAGGGGACAAACACCAGGGACAAAATCAAGAAGGTGGGTGATTGCGTTTTGACTTGCATCCAGAAGGAAAAGTCACCGAGGTGGAAAAACAAGAAGAGTAGTGCCACAGAAACTGGAGCTGGTGTGGGTGGATGTTCTTGGACATTTTGGCTCGTCCTCCCGGTTTGGGTTTGGGGTTGTTATGTGGCTTTAGGTTTTCCCATTACCATTTGTTGAGGTGTTTTCATCCGCATCTGCATCCGTTTTTAAGGATATTGTATGTATTATAAAAATCCGATCATAGATAGTTGTTAGATGGATATTCGACGGATATGGTATTGCTATTATCCGATATATGTTGATTTATCCGGAGTTTTTTGTGGATTATCCGACCTCCTTAATTAGGACTAGTAGATTAAATGAGCCCAACTGGTCGTCCCAATACCCAATTAGTCCATTAACTAAATAACTAATTAATCCATGACTTCTAGTTTGTAGATGCAAGTTCTATTTGCAAGCATCGTAGTAACTATTCTAACTATTTATTTCTTCAAAACTATTTATCAATTACTGTATTAATCTGCTTCTGAAATATACAGTCTGAGTATCTCTCATCGTACTAATAGGAAGAGGGATACACCAGTGGACATGAAGAATGTCATATTGAGAAGTTAAGAAAGTGCTATGGCCTCCTAAGGGTTGCCTCATTTTGTTTTTAAATAAGAAACTCTGACATAACCTACTAACGTATTTGATTTACATACGGCTTTTGTCTTGGTGTAATGCTATTAAGTACTACGATCTTATTAATGGTTGAATTTTCGAACGATTGGTCACTTTCAAGTTTGATTCATTTGGATATATTTTTTGTTAAAATTGTTTGTAGTGATGAATTTTTGTCTTTTCTGTGCATATCTATCCGATAATGTTTGTCCGTTTTCTGTCTGATCTGCTCCGTTTTCGATCTGAATCCGTAATTCGCTATTATCCGTATTCGAATCCGCATCCGGTCGTTTTACCCGTTCCGCTACGAATCTGACAAAAAAATATGGTAAAGGATATGATGAGAGCATTATCTGATCCGATCTGATTTGTTTACGTCCCTGTCATGGGTTCTGTTATACTTATGTTGTACCGAACAACACTCTCAAACGTCTTGCCCGATTAATTTGTGTCCCTTTTGATATTTTGACTATTTTTTTAATACTAGCAAATGACACACAACTAATAGCCACCAAATTAATTTCTTGACCACCAAAAATCATGATCGTCCGTAATGTTCGGACACCAAAAGATCTCCAAGTTTGGCCACATCACAATACATCTCCAAAATGCCACAAAAATACATAGAAATAAATTGTTCTTCTTCTTCCCTAAGGTGCGTTTTCAAGTTTGAGCAATCAAAGCTTGCACATCCGGTGACATGTCGGCGGTCAAAATATTTGCATCCTCGACCCTTTGATCTGATTCCATTTTGATCTGCGTGGCTTCAACCTTTGACGCATCGAGGCTAAGCTTGTCGTTTTCCATATCAAGGAATTTTGTTGGAAATTTTTTAACACTTCAAAATATATTTTTTCTGTCGACACGATCAAGCATATTGTGCCAAACTGAATTCACCAAGTGACGCAGCTATATATGGTCGACGATGACAAACAACAGGAAGCGAAGCGACCAAAGAATGCACACTGCTGTCTGACCGTGCACGGAGTATGTGCATGCCATGCTGTCGCTACAGTCCCCACTGATTCTCGCATCACGCCTATTTATGACCACGATGACACGCCTCGCCCCCAGCACTCTGGCTTACACCACCCGCACACTAACCACTCTCCGGCGCTCGCTCGCCGCCCGTCTGCTGCTCAGCCATGGCGTCCGGCCGTCGTTCCGAAGCCGAAACGGCGGCGGCGTCGCTGCTGCTGGCAATAATGCTGGCGCTAAACCCGGGCAGCAGCTCCGCGGCGCCGGCGTCGCCGAGGGTGCCGGCGGTGATCGTGTTCGGGGACTCGACGGTGGACACGGGCAACAACAACCAGATCGGCACGACGCTCCGCTCCAACTTCCCGCCGTACGGGCGCGACATGCCGGGGGGCGCGCGCGCCACGGGCCGGTTCGGCAACGGGCGCCTCCCTCCGGACTTCATCTCCGAGTCCCTGGGCCTGCCGCCGCTCGTCCCGGCCTACCTCGACCCGGCCTACGGCATCGCCGACTTCGCCCGCGGCGTCTGCTTCGCCTCCGCCGGCACGGGCGTCGACAACGCCACCGCCGGCGTCCTGGTAAGCACTCCACGAACTCTGATGATCTTTCGAAATTTTGCCATAAATCTTGTCAAAACGCTGGTAGAGAGTATACTGGTTTTTGTAGCGCCGCGCGCGTAGTACGTACAATCATTAGAGTAGTGAGAAGGCGCGGGCGAAATCAAAGCCTAGCTAGCACTAGATAGACTAGTAGGCGCCCGCTGCACCGTGTCACTGTCGTTGTGACGGAGTGTAGTAGTAGTGCTACGTCTGTCAATTGTCATTTCTCATTTCTCGTCGGTTCAAGGACGATCACGGGCGACATGGTTTTCTCCCTCTCAGTACCTGTTCCAGAGTTGTTACCTGTTGGACAGTTGGGAGTATATAGATAGATTGACGTTTCCTGGATGGTGGAGACGCGTTCTTCGTTTGAAAGGTTCAACCACCAGAGTCGGCGTTTTAATATGCGTGCTCTGGAGTCCACCTAGTCGGAAGTCAGGCCCCGATGCGACCGGCCGGAACGCAAGGCCCCAAAGGAGTACTACTCCGTACTCAGTTTTGTGATGAACTACTGATCGGCGACTTAATGCAATTAACTGAATCTTGAAAGCATGCATGAGGACCATCGTCAGCTATGTATGCTGTATTCTTGCATGTGACGCATTAAGCTCTCTGCACCCACTTTGGGGATGCGCCGCCGTTGCTGCTGTTCAGTGTAGAGCAGAGATCGCAAATTATTCCTGGCTCATTACCCCATCCTTGCCGACCGAACGTGGTTCCCACTTTTACGCGGTCAAAATAGATTCCAAATTATTCCATACAGAACATGTCACCAGTAATTTGTTAATTTTAGATCTACTAGTTTGGTGGCGTCCACATTCACATCTCACATGTCCATTTGTGTCCGCAGCAAAAAAAAAAAAAAACACGTCCCAACGGGCTTTTCAAACGGACAATTTCCACGTCTGTACCTCCTTGAGCCACCCTTAGGCACAACACAACACAAAATCACTCCATATTTAAGAAATTCAAAATGATATTTATGTTGCTCTGTGCAAAAATAACAAATCGGTGGCCAAAATGGGATTTACGAAATATGTTCTTCAGAGCACTGATTTTTTCTACACAGGACAGCACACATGTCATTTCATCATGAAACTTGGTAATTATTTAGAAAACTTGTATATGTTAATCAATATATTTTTTAGAATTTTTTGGAATGTTTTCCTATTTTCTTTGATTTTTTATTTTGGCATGAACTTGTGAGCTCGGGAGTAGAAACATCTCTCCCTCCATATTTCCTCTTCCAACTCTAGGCGCCGCCGCTGCCCGAACCACGGGTCGACGCCATGGCCGATGCGATGTTGCATTCTCGTTTGCCGCCACTAATCACAAATTATTTCCTTGCTCACTGCCATTGTTTTTCAGAAGAAAAAAATCCTTGCTCATTGAATGTGGTTCCCACTTTTACGTGCCCAAAATTGATTCCAAATTATTCCATATAGTATATGTCACCAGCCTATCTTCTCTAGCTGTTAATCACGGATAATTTGTTGATTTTAGATCTACTAGTAGTTTGGTGAACAAAGAAAACATGAGAATGTTGAAAACAACAACACATTTGTGGACAACTTAATAAGAAAATCAATAGATTTCATATTTTTCTGTAAATACCAATGACACATGGTCAAATACTGCTACAGAAAACACTATTCTGCTAACTGATGGGACCAACTGTATTGAATGATGTGTCACCATTTTTTCACAGACTCGTGTTAAATTATACTTACACGTCGATCTGTCAACACCCAGCCCTAGAGTATGGTGTGCACCTCACGTGACCGACCGATCTAACTTTCTTGTACAACCTAGCCTCCGTGCTACTCTCGCACACAAGGCCGGTTCAATGAAAAATTGAGCCTGAGACAAATAAAATTAAATATATTTATATTAAAGTTTCATACTTTTTAAATCAGATTTTTACTATAATACAATATTACAAGTATAATATTATGTTTGCTCGCATAAGTTAACCACATAACTCGTAACATTAATAAATATTAGTTGTTATGTTTTTGTTTGTACTCAATATTATTGGAGATACGAATGTCTATTTTAAAATCATTTTTTCAACAATGCATTATCTATATAATTTATATGTGTTGATAAGAAAGAACCGTAAGGACTAAAGAGTGCGATCTAACAAAAATGTCAATAGCGGTTTCTAGTCTATGATTAAGTAAGCATATTTGTAAAAAAAAAACTTGTAGAGCATAAACTGAACCAATGACATTACCTTTTCGTGATCCAAATTGTCTAGCAAATCAAAAAATTATGAATTGTGCATGCTTTATACTTGATATTAAAATGGCATTGGTATAACCACCAACAAATCTAAAATAGATTGGATTCTTGTTTGTTTTTACATTTCAAGAATTCTTTGGTGTGTATTAAATTCCATAAATTGTCTATTTTTTATACTAAGATACTCACTCAGTCCAAAAATGTAAGGCGCACATGATTTTTCACCATCTTTAATTTGTGCCTTTGACCACTGATAATACTGAATTATATGGATTAAACTTGTATGGATGACATAGCTGTATTTTGTCTTGTGAGATATTATATAGTATTTTTATACTATTTTTAGACATAATATAAGAGAAAATCATAGTCAAAATTGTACGTTGTTAAGCAGAAAAAGTCAATCATACTCGTTTTAGATGGAGTATTAAATAGTAATTGATACGTCGATGGCCCCACGACTTTGCTCCCGCGACTAGAGGCATGCCCATGAAACTCTCGGTGAACATTGTGTGCGGAAAAGGGGAAGATAGGCGGAGGTCCAGCCATGGGGCATGTCGACAATGTTGACAGGAGCTAGCAGCTCGTCCTCTAGATTCTAGCGAGAGGCGAGCAAGGATAGCGGTGAGCCTCGACACCGATCAGCAAGGAACAAGACTACGAGTTAGTGAGTGCGACCACAGGGTTGAAGATGACGGGGAGGCGGAGGCCAGGGAAAACAAGATCGGCGTGGAGGGACGCAGAAATGGCAGCGGTCATGCCAGACTCTCTTGGGTGTTGTGACAGAGGTGGAGATTGCTGGCCACGAAGGAGTGAGTAGTCGGTGCACACGAGGTGTTGACGGAGTCAAATAGAGAATGTTTTTTTCTTTTTGAGATGTCAAATAGAGAATCTTGGTGGTGAAGGTGCTGATAGATTGCCCCCATGTCTATTTTAGAGCCTTAGTTAAACAGTGATTATGTGCCACGTCATCACTTAGAGTGGGTCTCACCCGTCATCACTTAGAGTGTTTTCTATAACGGTGTAACCGTTTGTCTGTGGGTATTTACACAAAACAAATCCCGGTATTTTTATTAACAAAGTTATTACTCGTTCCTGCTAGGTAAAAAAAATAAAAACCGTATTTATGTGTTTCAAAAAAATGTGAAAACAAATCCGGATGTGGCCAATAGTGTATCCCACAAACCTGTAAATTTTCAGTTTCAAATCTTTAATATTATGAGCTACACAAAAATGACAAATCTGATAAAATTTGGTGATTTGAAAATATGCGTACTCAAATCTAAACTTTTGTCATTTTTGTGTAGAACGGTATACAAAGTATTTAAAGTTTACTTTTTGCAGGTTTGTGGAATACACCATTAGCTACATTGTGATTTTTTCACATTTTTTGAGAACTCGCAAATATGATTTTCGAATTTTTTAAAACACCCGGATCACTTGGAGCACAAAATCTCCACTCTGGTCTTGTTTGCAATTTTCTCACGGAAACGGATACAACAAACAAAGTTTGTTATGTTTCTCCCAAGTTTAAACCTGCATGGATGCATGTAATATACTGACAAGCGTCCCATTAGTCAGTGATCCCGCTGTGGAAGGAGGTGGAGTACTACAAGGAGTACCAGGCCCGGCTGCGCGCCCACGCCGGCGCCGCCCGCGCGCGCGCCATCGTCCGCAGCGCGCTCCACGTGGTCAGCATCGGCACCAACGACTACCTGGAGAACTACTACATGCTCGGCACGGGCCGGTTCGCGCAATACACGGTGGCCGAGTTCTCCGACTTCCTCGTCGCCGGCGCGCGCCACTTCCTCTCGGAGATCCACCGCCTCGGCGCGCGCCGCGTCACCTTCGCGGGGCTCTCCCCCATCGGCTGCCTCCCTCTGGAGCGCACCACCAACGCGCTCCTCGGCGGCGGCTGCATCGAGGAGTACAATCGGGTGGCGAGGGAGTACAACGCGAAGCTGGAGGCCATGATTCGCGGCCTCCGCGCCGAGCTACCGACCCTCAAGCTCGCATACATCCCCGTCTACGACGCCATGCTCGACTTCATCACCAACCCCGGCAAGTTCGGGCTGGAGAACGTGGAGCAAGGGTGCTGCGCGACGGGGATGTTCGAGATGGGGTTCATGTGCAACGACAGGGCGCCGTTGACGTGCGACGACGCCGACAAGTTCCTCTTCTGGGACGCCTTCCACCCCACGCAGAAGGTCAACTGGATCATGGCCAACCACACCCTCGAAGACTGCTACCAGCAAGGCGTCCTATGAATTTGTGATCGATTCGATCCGTTGATTATTTTGTAAAGCAAAAGAATATATGAGTAAATCCGTGGACAGAAACAATTGGAGATAAAGAATTTGATTTATACTGCAAATTTACATCCAGTTCGAGTAAATTACAAGAATCTACTACATTTGGGGCTCTGACAACAAGTCAGTACCATTCTAATTTTTTCAAGTCAGTACCTACTGTGGGGCTAACGACAACAGATTGCACAAATCTTGCTCTAATAGCATTTGACAGCAGCCCTGACCAGTGGGGCCATCTATCAGAGCTGACTAGGCAGCACAGGTGGAGCTGACGTGGAAGTGGGCCCACATGTCAGCCCCATATTTTATTTTATTCAGCATGGGAGCAATCTAGTTATTTTATTCAGGCTAGCATATGTACATCAGCCGAGCTCTACAACGGGGCTATTGCGCCGGCCGTGGCATTTAGGTCACTGCAGCTCATGCAGCACGCGACGGCGGCCCTCGCTGTTGCCGCGACGGCGTGCACAGCGCAGGCTGCGGATGACAGGTGACCACCACGGCAGGGCATAGCATGGCTGCTACCTCAGTACGTGGTCTCCACGCCTGCTTCACCCGGAACGCGCTCTGCCGTAGCGACCGAGCTCGCCGCGCGGCCGCCCGGTGCCGGGAAGCTGCGGATGCAGAGCACCACTAACACGCTGGACAGCAGGATGGGCGTCAAGGTCGGGTGGGAGATTTGATGATGTCGTGCTGGACGGCGGCCACCGGAGCACGAGCGGATGCGGCCGAGCGGAGTCCAGCGTGCCGCCGCCTGTTGCTCCTTGCGCCAATGCGGCCGAGCAGCACCGCGTCGGGTCCTCGCGTTGGCCAGCCGCTGCTCCGTGTGCGGCGCGGCACCCTACTGCTCCCGCGCGTGCCAGGCCCTGGACAGGAAGCGCGCCCACGAGGTTCCGTGTGTGCCCATGGACCGCTGGCTCATCAGCAGCGGCGCCATCGGCTCCCTCCCCACACGACCACACACCAAGGACAACGGCAGCACGTAGGCTCTCTCCCGCCGGTGGAACTCCATCTCCAGCAGCCGGCTCCGCACCTGGAGCTTGGTCGCCGACGTCAATGGCGGATGCCGGAGCGAGGCTTCGTGGGAACTGCTGCTGGATGTCGCGGTAGTCGACGAGGAGGTGCCCAGGAGCTTCGCGACTTCATTGCGGTTAGGAGGGAGGCGATGTGGAAGACGAGGCTGCACCCATGGCGGCCAATCGAGGCACGGCCGGCATGCAACGGACGCGAGAAAGACGAGCTAGTTGGTGACGAACGGAAGCACGAAGGCTCGATTCCTTGCACATAAACGTAGAGGACGACAAGGCAGTGTTGCTGGACATGATGGAGAGGCTCGAGATGTCGTAGGACGACGGGGACAACGTGGTGACCGGCCTCGGAGCTCCGGAGTGCGCGGCCATGGCAGGAGATAGCGAGGCGAGGCCTTGTGCTCAGCTGCTTGCCTACCTCACGCCCGCGCCGGAGACACAAACGAGAGGAGGAAGAAGATAGAGAGAAAAGGTGCGGGCTGGCAGGTGGAGGAGGAGGAGAGAGAGGAAGAGGAGGGGAATTGGAGAGAGATGGGCCTGGCCCCACGTCCACCTCATCTCCTCGTCCACGTGCGCTGCCAACTGTCCACGTGTGCTGCCAACTGGACCTTACATATGGGCCTCACTTGTCAGAGCTGCCGACAAAATGCTATTAGAACGAGATTTGCGCAATTTGTTGTCGTTGGCCCCACGGTAGGTACTGATTTGAAAAAATTACCAAGAATGGTACTGACAGCCCTAATTTTGGTAGATTATTGTAATTTACTCCATCCAGTTCAGTTCCGATTTCTGAATCTCTGATGGGTCCATCGATCAATTTCGTCAGACATGTACTATGTGTGCACGAATGGACTGCTAAATTAGTTGGCACGGCTAGTATTAGACGTGGACCGGTATGGAGGGGAGGTAGGTGCTCAAGCATGAGCCGAGCTTGAAGATGCTGAGGAACGAGGACACCGGCGACGGCGGTGGCTGCAGCGGGAGCCCTTCCCGGAGGCAGTGGTCGTAGTTCTCCAGCACGGACACGATGTAGCTGAACTCGGGCCGCCTCGCCGGGTTGGCGGCCCAGCACATCTTGATCAGGCTGTTGAGCGCTGGCGGGCAGGTTGGCGCCAGCGGCGGCCGGGCGTCCTTCTCGCAGGCGGCGTAGGCGGCCTGGACGGGGGTCATGCCCTGGAACGGCACGAGGCAGGTGGTGAGCTCCCACAGCACCACGCCGAAGCTGTACACGTCCACCTTGCGCGTGCACGGCTTGTCGCGCACCATCTCGGGCGCCATCCACCGGTACGTGCCCATGTTGGTGCCCTTGCCCTCGCCGCCGGCGCCGGCGCGCGAGCTGTGCGCCTCGAGGCAGGAGGTGCCGAAGTCGGCGACCTTGACGCGCATCTCGTCGTTCAGCAGCAGGTTGTGGGACTTGAGGTCGCGGTGGATGACGCCCTGCGCGTGGAGGTACTCCATGCCGCGGGCGACGTCGAGCGCGAGGCGGAGCACGGTCTCCGGCGAGAGCGAGTAGGGGTCCTTCTTGTGGAGGTACTGACAGGTCCTAAGCCAAAACGCAACGCGATCTGGTAGGTGATTTGGGTGGATTTTACTTTAGCTCCGTCGCTCTGAACTTTTCCCCACCTGACGAACAGAGAGAACGCGTACAGGAAGAGAAAAACAGAGTTTTGCTACCACGCGTAACTTCTGCGTCCTTTTTCAGTTTTAACCATTTATACAGACGGCCGAGCGAGTCGCACGCTACTCAGCGAAATAAACAAGCTATCGACTAGAACTCTGCCGCAACGTGAACACAGCACGTTTCTGACAGACTTATTCAGAGTTACAGAAAATAGAACTAACTGTGACGGGCTCAGGACTGTTGTGAAGTGTGTTAAGTATATTATACCACCACTTTCCATTAGATCGGTCTTTTGGGATAGTTGGTTGGTAGAGGTATCTAACATGGTATCAGAGCCTAAGGTCTCATGTTCGAGTCCTACCCCGGCGTTTTTCTCCCAATTATTTCTCCGCTCGAAAGAGGGCTGGAGGGGAGCTTTTAGCCACCGATGTTCCGGTGTGCTCTTCTTCTATTCACGTGTTGACTTTCTCTTCTCCCGTCACACGTGAGAGGGGGTGTTGTGAAGTGTGTTAAGTATATTATACCACCACTTTCCATCAGATCGGTCTTTTGGGATAGTTGGTTGGTAGAGGTATCTAACAAGGACAATCGAGATTAACATAACAATTCACCTCCTTAAGCTTGATGTCCTGAGCTTATCACACACATGCCGATCTTCTCCTTCAATTCCTGGAAACGAAACTTTGCCAGTGCCTTTGTGAGAATATC
This sequence comes from Puccinellia tenuiflora, assembly GCA_012064385.1. NCBI lineage: Eukaryota > Viridiplantae > Streptophyta > Magnoliopsida > Poales > Poaceae > Puccinellia > Puccinellia tenuiflora. Next base: position 1,724,954 of record QRDG01000027.1, read on the forward strand.
TGCATGCTGGTCTTCCGTTCTGACGTGCTCCAGCTCCAATTTGCCTTCTTCATAGCAGTTCCTGACAAAATGGTAGCGCACATCTATGTGCTTGCTCCTCTCGTGAAACACTGGATTTTTGCACAAAGAGATGGCTGATTGATTGTCTACTTTGATTGTGAACTTGGCAGACTTTTGTCCCAGCAACTCATCAACCAGCCTAGCAAGCCATACGCCTTGACTGGCAGCTGACGACGCAGCCACATACTCAGCCTCACATGATGATTGTGCCACAATCTTCTGTTTTTGGGAAGTCCAGGATACAGGGCAATGTCCATAATAAAATAGCACCCCAGTAGTACTCTTGCGGTCATCGACATCCCCTGCATGATCACTATCACAGTACCCCAACAGCTTTGGGTTTCCTATGAACTTCCTGTAGCTGCATCCAAGACTGACAGTCCCTTTCACATATCTGAGAATGTGCTTCACTGCCATCATGTGATCTTTTGTTGGCCTCTCCATGAACCTACTCACATAGCCAACTGCAAAGCTGAGATCTGGTCTAGTGTGCAATAGGTATCTCAGGCTTCCAACCACACTTCGGTACTCCGTCGAGTCCACTTCCTCTGCTTGGCTCTCCTTGCTTAGTTTCAGCCTCGGCTCCATCGGTGTGTGGCTTGGATTGCAATTCAGCATGCCCATCTTTTCTAGGATACGGGTAGCATACCCTGACTGACAGAGGGTGATGCCCTCATCTGTTTGCTTCACCTCTATTCCCAGATAGTAGCTCAGCAGGCCAAGATCTGTCATACTGAACCTTGATTTCATTTGCTTCTTGAAATTTTCGATTGCCTGACAGTCACCGCCTGTAATTACAAGGTCATCGACATATACTCCAACTATCAACACTGAGTGTCTCACTCTCTTTCTGTAGAGACCAGGTTCGGAGGGGCACTTTTCAAAACCAAAATCTGTCAGTGTTAAATCAAGCTTGGAGTTCCATGCTCTGGGAGCCTGACGCAGACCATACAACGCCTTTTTCAGTCGATACACCTTACTGTCACTGTCTGCTGTTTCAAAACCAGGAGGTTGACTGACGTACACCTCCTCAATCAAGTCTCCGTTGAGAAAAGCAGATTTAACGTCCATTTGATGGATTTTCCAATGATTCTGAGCTGCCAGTGCTATGAGTAACTGAACTGGCTCAAGACGAGCAACTGGGGCAAACACCTCCTCAAAGTCAATGCCCTGGCGTTGCACATACCCCTTTGCGACAAGTCTGCCCTTGTGCTTAACAATTTCACCATTCGGGTCCTTCTTTAATTTGAAAACCCACTTCAACCCTATGGGTCTCTGACCGTTTGGCAAATCACACAACTCCCATGTCTGGTTCTCTTCAATAGCAGTCAGTTCCTCCTGCATTGCACGTTTCCAGCTAGCGCTCTTCAGTGCCTCGACATGGCTGGATGGTTCTTCCAGTCCAAACAGACACAGTCCACTGTACTCCGTCTCAACAGGTTCAGACTCCGCATATATTTCAGTTAGCAGACGCCTTCCTTGGGGACCTAGTGACGCCTCGGAGTATGGAGTGCTTGGTGGTGTCACAACACTCGGAGGAGACGCTGGAGAGACTCCATGATCTTGCTGCGTCGGGATTGGACTTGCACCCCCTGCAGTTTGCGTCTCTACGTCCTGCCGTGTCGCTGCCGCGGCAGCGATTTCCACCGATTTCTCTACCGCGTCAGGATTCTGTGCCGCCGCGTCAGTTTCCCTTCTGCCTGCCATCACGGGGTATTGGACTACCAGAGGAGCTTGATCATCATCTGCTGGTGACCTTGACGAGCTCCAGTCCCACGGACGGTCCTCCTCAAACACTGCATCACGGGTGACGACCAGTTTTCTGCTCTCCGGATCATACATGCGATACGCCTTCGACCCGGTTTCATAACCAATAAAAACCATCTGTTGGCTTCTGTCTGAGAGCTTTAACTGTCCTGGTCCAACCCTTTTCACATGTGCAACACAACCAAATGTTCGCAGATGTTGAACTGTAGGCTTTCTCCCATGCCAAGCCTCATAAGGTGTCATCCCTTTGACACTTTTGGTTGGAGCCCTGTTCAACAGATATACGGCTGTTGTAACAGCTTCCCCCCAAAATCTTGCTGGCATTCCCATGCTCTTGAGAAGGCTCCTTGCCATGCCAACCACTGTTTGATTCCTACGTTCGACAATGCCATTGTGCTGTGGGGTGTAGGGTGCAGTTCTGAAATGTTTGATGCCGTGTGCTTCACAGTAAGCCACGAATTCATCTGAATTGAACTCACCTCCCCTGTCAGTGCGCAACGCCTTTAGCTTGAGTCCCTTCTCTAACTCTGCAGCTGTTTTCACCTTCTTGATGGCTCCAAAGGCCTCGTCTTTGTTCTTCAACAGCACTACCCACATATAGCGGGAGAAATCATCTACTAGCAGCAAAAAATATTGCTTGCCACCAGGTGTGGCCGGGGTAATGGGACCACAGAGATCACCATGCCAGAGCTCTAGCTGCCGCTCAGCTCTGTATGCTGCATGAGTTGGAAAAGGCAGCCTCTTCTGCTTGGCAATCATACAGCCATCACATATCTGATCGATTTGCTCGATTTTAGGCATCCCTACAACCATATCCTCAGCTGACAGTGAGCACAACGATCTGAAATTTATGTGTCCAAATCTCATGTGCCAGAGCCATGCGTCCTCCTTAGCGTGTGCTTGCAGACAGACAGGTTTAGCAGGTTGGATCTTGAGGATGTACATCCGGTTGCGAGTCCGAGGCACTCGTGCGAGCACCTTTCTCTGCCTGTCCCAGATTGTCATAATTCCATCTTCTCCAGTGTACTTGCAACCATTCTCCTCCAGCTGCCCGAGGCTTATTATGTTGTTCTTCAGCCTAGGGATGAAGTAAACATCTGATAACACTCTGTGCTCCCCTGTAAGACACTGCATCAGAACCGAACCTCGACCACAGATCTCCACGGCAGACCCATCTCCAAAACGCACCCTACCCTTCACCGTGCTATCCAGTTCTGCAAATTTATCTGGATTGCCGGTCATATGGTTACTCGCTCCTGTGTCCAGGTACCATGCGAGGTCATGCTTGCCAAAGAGTTTAGGAACAACTTTCTCCTCATTGAGGAACACTTGCTCATACGCTGCTCCTTCATCTGGCCCCAACAGACAAGCATCCAACATAAGCAGGGTTGAATCGTCATCATCCTTTTCTGCAAGATTTACTTTCTCCTTCTTGGCCTCGGGACAATCTGATTGGAAGTGGCCCTTCTCATTGCAGTTGTAGCACCTGACTTTGGTGATATCAAACTTGCCCTTCTTCTTCTTCTGTTTTCCACGATCACCAGCAGATTCCTTCCCAAACTTGGTACGGTCAGTTTTCCAGCCGGTCTTCTTCCCGGCATAGCCTGAACTGCCTGCACCACCGTGCCCTTTCTTGCCCTCCATCAGTTGCTCCAGTGCTCGTGTCACGAGCATGAGCTGGTCATCCTTGCCGGCGCCACTGCGACGCCGACCGCGCTGCCCGCTCTCATAAGCAGACAGCCTCCCGATGGCCTCTGATACAGGCATCGTTGACAGATCGCCCCACTGCTCTATGGTGTTCACCACGTCTGCAAATCTGTCGGGCACAGCATTGAAAAGAACTTCGATGACATATTCATCCTCGATTTTCTCACCTAGTGATCGGATTTCGGCGACGAGCGTTGTCAATTTCTGCCCGAACGCCACGACGGTCTCGCTGTCGTTCATCTGCAGCCGATCCAGCTCCCGCTTTAGCTGCTTGACACGCGCCTTCTTCACGCGGTCCTCGCCGACCCGCATCCGCCGGATCGCTTCCCAGGCCTCCGCCGCGGTCTCGTATTCCGCGATGGCCATGACCATGGCATCAGGGAGTGACTGCGAGAGCGCGGTGAACGCGTCGTCGTCCCTGGCCTGGTCAAACTCGCCCTTGCCGTCGATTGCCGACCAGCATCCAAGGGTGCGCATGATGATGCGCATCTTGACTGCCCATACACCATAGTTGGTGTCGGTGAGCTGGGGGTACTGCACCGGTACACCTCCGCGCGACGGAGCCCTGACGACGAGCGCACCTCCGCTCGTATCTGCGTCAGAATCGTCCGCCTTCTTCGACGGGGACTGCTTCTCGCCGATCTTCGGCATAGCACTCCGACCCGCTGCTGCAACGCCACCAACTGCTCCGCCACCAAATCGCCTCCAGCCCTAGGGCTCTGATACCAAATGACAGGTCCTAAGCCAAAACGCAACGCGATCTGGTAGGTGATTTGGGTGGATTTTACTTCAGCTCCGTCGCTCTGAACTTTTCCCCACCTGACGAACAGAGAGAACGCGTACAGGAAGAGAAAAACAGAGTTTTGCTACCACGCGTAACTTCTGCGTCCTTTTTCAGTTTTAACCATTTATACAGACGGCCGAGCGAGTCGCACGCTACTCAGCGAAATAAACAAGCTATCGACTAGAACTCTGCCGCAACGTGAACACAGCACGTTTCTGACAGACTTATTCAGAGTTACAGAAAATAGAACTAACTGTGACGGGCTCAGGACAATCGAGATTAACATAACAGGTACATCCGCAGCGTGCCCTGCGACATGTACTCCGTGATGATGCAGTACACCGGCGGCCGCTTGCACGCGGCGACGAACTGCACGACGTTCGGGTGGCGGAGCCGCGAGAGGAAGGCCACCTCCGAGTTGAACTGCTCCTCCAGTGCGCGCCGCCGCTCCTCGTCGCGCTCCGGGAGGCGCACCATCTTTACCGCCACCGCGCGCTGCCGGTAGATGCCGCGGTAGATGCGGCTGTTGGACCCCGACGCGAACTTGTTCCCGATGAAGAGCTGCGACAGGTCGGCCATCCACTCCTCCCGCTGCTCCGCCACCGACGTGCAAGCCTGCTGCTCCGCCGCGCCGCTGCCCGCGTCAAGGAGCATCGACCACGAGTCCAGGCTATCCCACCGCTTGTTCTCCATCGGTCCCTCCATCTCCGAGTACGACGACCCGTACGGAATCAGGGGTGGCGGTGGCACTGGCGTTGCCGGCTGGTTCTTGCTACCGGCCAAACGACGCGCCCGGAAGCAAGAAACCATTGGTCGATGGAGGGATCACGAACGAATCTACTTGGTGTTGGTGGTCGTGGCGAACTGGCGATCCATGCATCGAGAAGTCGGTGGATCGATTTTTAGATTAGCTTTCGAGGCGCCTGAAATGGATGGACAAAGGGGAGGATTCAAGGATGTCTCGTGATGCATCTAGCTGACGGATTGTAGACGTTAAGTCTGTAATGCATGCCCAGCAATGTTTTGCCTTCAACTGATCAACTTGCTGCCTGTAGTCTTCAGCAAGGACACCGATCACAGGTTAAAGATGCAGGAAGAACACTGGGGAAGTAATTGTGAAATCACAAATCCCCTCCTAGGAGGACGTCCACCCACCATATTTTTTTTTATACAAGTTTTACGGTGGTTGGCAATTTTAGAAACCGTTCATTAATTCGATCTAATGGTGTTAAAATAGACGGAACCAGACCGACGGAACCTGACGGTACCGAAAATATGGAGACGATACCGAAATTATGTGGGGACGGAACCAAAATTACGTAGGACCGGTACCTATATTTTCTTATGACACATTCGTAATTTCAACGCTAAAAATAACCCACACAATATCCACTCTTTCCCTCACTCTTCTCGGCCAATCGCCGCCGCCAACTATCTCCCTCACTCGCCACGATCCCTCTCCTCCATAGCGGCACCGAATTCTCGTCTTCTTCCTCCCCTTGCGCTGCCGCGAGCTGAGCCCACGGGATCCGGCGTCGGGCTCGGTCGGGATCCCGCCCCATCCATTCCCCTCTCCCGCATGGCTATCGTGATCCGTCCGCCGGCGCTAGGCGAGGAAGGATTTGGCGGCAGCACGGAGCCAGACGCCGGCGCTAGGCGAGAAAGGAGGAGATGCGAGAGGGAGGTGACCACAACGTTGTTGGTGTTGGTGGAGGCAAGGTATCTCCGGCTGGCCATGGAAGCCGCGGCGGCCTTCGTCTCTGTCTTTTCCATCGTGGTTCGTCCCGCTTCAACTGAATGCGTGACTAGTGTTTAGTTCAATCGAATACTTGAGGCAGTACTGAAGGTCTGTGAGTGTTCGATAGGCGAAGGAGCAAAAGTTGATTCTGTCATCAAATTTCTAGATGTGGCGTCAGAGCAAAGATTGACTCAATTGTTTATGTACTCGACTTTAGTTTACTTTATGATCCGGTAATGGGAGGAAGGAGAACAGAAGGAAAAGTGCCTGGATCTGGCCGATCTTGGTACGTATATGGCAATGTAGGCGATATGCTTGTCGGTTTAGACATAGGGTCACATGTTGTTTCTGTAAGTGAGTGCTGTGCCCAAGTTCAGTACCTTCTAGTGCTTATGTGTTTTTTCATGACTGAACAAGTTACTTGTAGATCTATGAAAAATACAGTGACCACCAGACTGTAGTTTAGTACTGGTGTTGCTTGCTTGCGTAGCTAAACTGACGACTATTCTGATCATCTGGTGTACACGTTTTAATTAAACTGAAACATACTATTAAACCTGATGAGTAGGAAGCTTTGTACACTCGAGGAGTAGTACTGAGCGAAATAGACACTCCTTACTTTCAAAATCACGAGCAGATTTACATGTGGAAACAGAAAATCTGAGATGCAAAACGATCCGTGCAATCCTAGCTTCAATGGAAGCATCACTGTTCGTGACAACACTAAAAACTGAAACTTCTGTGTGTGCATGCCACACCACTCAAGTAGAATCATTGGCGCATCATCCAGGATAATTTGTGTCATCATGGTTACAGATGGAATTCTGACGTGTACTAATCATGCCTGGGACCAGAGGAAATGATCTTGATTTCCTGCCAAGAGCATGTAGATAGAATGATGTAAGTTTTTCATGGGATAAAGAAGCGTGATTTGTACCTTGTGAGGCATTATCCATATCCTCAGATGAGAGTGACGATGGTATGGGTGGATAGGTTGCTTATATTGCAAGCCCTTTCATATTTTAAGTATTTGCCTACGTCATATTTTTATGTTGATGTTAATACCTTTCTATGATTTTGGACAGGATCAATATGAGCCATACATAGAGTCATTGGAGTGTGACTATAGGCGCGATAGGGACTCGGACGACGATGTGTCATCACCAAGCACGAAACAATCCCAAGAAGCCATTGACTTTTGGCAGCTGCGACGAGAACACGGGCGCATAATCACTCCACACGCATAATGAACTTAGAACCCTGATGGTGTTGAATGGTTCTTCAATACGCTTTTAGTGGGGGCACATTTTATCATCTACACCCAACAATTTGTAGTGTTCGATGAACATAAATTATTTGTGATCATTAATATTTGCTCATAGTTTTGATAAGAGATACTATTTGTTACTGAAAAAAAAGAACTTGAGGTTATTTGCATGAATAAGGATGGCCTATACAGTGTGACACATTTTATCCTCTACTGTTGGTAAAATCGTCATTGTTGTACTGTTTGGATGTCAGTAGAAAACTGCTGTGTTACCGAGATGTCAGACCCTCCGGTGCCGCGGTTGGCCATTGAGCGTACCATGACAGAGCAAAACAGTAAGGTCAGATGTTCTATCGATACATATGCTGATATGCATGTAATCTGAAGTTGGTACTCTAAACCAGTTGATTGACCAACACAGAAGAATTGACTGCATGAAGCTGACTGATGCTCCAAAAAACAGAGGAAAATATATACCTTGACCCAGAAACTTCACACAAGAATTGAACTGAGAAGTACAGAGAATTCTTTGGACATTTGAGTTACATAGCAAAAAGTGCATAGAGCACAACACATTTAGATAAAAGTTTAACTAAAGAGAAATGCAAGTTAAAGATAAAGATTACAGATCCATCATCAAAACGATACACATCAGGCTTTAATTCAAGATGAACACTCCAGGACTGAACCATCCAGAAATCTCAACATACTAATAGTCCAAATAGTCCTAGAGATCAACTCTGCATACAGTCCACAACCCAAGCAATGAAATTTTGGTTTCGCAAACAGGGTTGACGACTTGTTCTTCCACCCTTTAGGCATGCACCGATCTCACTGCTACCTCGCTGCTGCTTCACAAGGTTATCAGGCTCCTTGGCAAGTTGTAGGTGCTTGCTTCTCCTGTGAAGCATGGAAACATCAGGTAAAATAGGCATTAGTTCATGACTTCATATAGTAGACCTATAACAACTACCAGCCCATTTTTAAGTAACAGCTACACATCCATCTTCCCGGAAATCAATTTTAGGTCTAATTTTGTTATTTACAAAAATCTTACCTCAAAACACACATGGAATCTACTATCTACACGAATCAGCGTCAAAAGCCAAATGGTAATAAGTACAATATTGCCAGCTAGCTACCTAGTTGAATGCTCACTACAAGTGAATACAAGCAGATTCAGCGGATGCAGGCATGCTAGCATGTAGGATTCTCAGGCTAGGATCAAGTGTAAGTTGCCACATGCATGCTCAACTGTTGATGTTTCGCTAACCAAACAATAAGCTCCAAATACTTTTGTTTCTGGCTGGCTATTTGGTACAGTGTGTTAAGGATTGTTCACAAATGCTACCAGAAGCAGTGACTATTGAGCATGTACGCACGGTACTAGAAGGCAGGTGATCAACTCCTATCCTAAGAGTTGACCTAGCTACTTTAAGGAAATCAAAAGTAGAGGTGAAACATTACAATCACATTAACATGATTAGCGGTCAAATTTAAGCACAATGTTCATCAGAATGCAGCTTCAATGTTGGTTATTTATAGACATTCTCCACCTATCTGAAATAGTACTAACCAGCAACAGAAAAGGCAATGGATCACATAATACTGAACTCATGCAAAACTAAGAAAATTACTGAGAAAAGCTAACACATTAAAGTTCACCCGATGTTCTTATGTGTACCGTAGTACCAGTGAGCCTACTCATTGATGTTAATTCACATGGTCTTGAAGGAACCAAGTCAATTGCATATAAAAGTTCACTAGGAACTAAGGACCTAGAAGTCTAGAACAAGGTCTCTGTATAGTACAACTGTGCAAGAACCGGCTTTACAAATTTTAGATTGAGTAAAACTTCTATGGAAACACAGTCATGAAGCAAAATGGAACAAGTGTCTAAAAAGCTTTAAAATCCAAGTAGTAAAAGAACAAGTAACTAAACAAAATACTCAGAAACCAGAGATCTCTACTAGGGCCAACTGTCTCAAATATTTATCTACAGCCATGGAGCCAAAATTCACATCGCCCAACTGCCAAGCGGAATGTGCATACTCATTTATGCTAATTCACATCGCCATGGAGCTAAAGTTCATTAGGAACCTACAGCTAATGTGTGTACATGCACGAACTGCTTCAGGCATTTTAAATTGAGTACAGCTTCTGTACAAATACAGCCACTGAAGCAAAAAATGGAACCAATGTAGTCATGTACTAACCAGCAAGGGGATTTCGGCGGCGGCGATTTGCCTTCACAGGAGTGAAGGGGCTGCGATGGCGGCGCGGCGGCAGAAGGCCGTGTCTGAGGGCGTACGGTGTCGACCAACGGCGGCGGTCAATACGGGGGAACTGCAACGGTGGCGGTGGTTGACCTCCCGCGATTGCAGCGGCGGCGGCTGACCTTCCGCGAGGGCAGCGACTCCCCCTCCGCGACGGTAGCAACAGCGGGTGTTCCTCCCGCGACTGCGGCTCACCTTCCGCGACGGCGGTGGCGGCGGATGCGGCTGTCTTCCGCGGCTGCCCTCGTTGGGAGAGTTTTTTTCCATAGCGTAGGGAATTTGTTTACATGTAGCGATTAGGGATTTGTGAGAGAGGATCCCGATCAATTAGTTACCTCTTTTAATCGACGGCCACAAAATATTACTAAAGTAGATCGACGGTCACAAAAGATTAGACTCGACGAACCGGACGGTACCACGGTTCCGTCCCAATCACCGTAAAAGAGCTCTTGTTTTTTTTTTATCAAGAAAACGATAATAATTAGCACATTATCTGCTCAGGCACTCAGTAGTAGTATATGCTTGTTATGTCCCAAACTGTCCCACTAGCTCTAGACATGCCCTCATCATCTACTCATCAATGGCACCTCTTCCGGGAGATGAATTTAGAGATTGGATCAAAACTGACGGAGCAAACTGTAGAGTTACTTTTTGTCTTCCAATGTAATCCATTCACCCACTTAAGCACGAGAACATGGATATATACCGCATTGTCCCGTGATACTTTCAACCTAAGTAAGTAAATATATATAGTGCTGCTGCAAGAAACTAGAGGTTCATTACAAGCAAAAAATCATTCACCTGTTTACACACATGCCAAACACGGGAAACTTTTCACGATTACTAGAAAAAAGCAACAACATTACGAGAAAACAAGCACCACTTTACCAAAAACAAACTACTAAATAGTGGGTGACTCATCCCAACACCCTTGAGTTGGTCACTTTTCCCATTGATGATAGTGGACTCAAGCATATTCATCCATGTGTTGTCAATGCAGGGCTCGGCCTCTCTACAAAGAAAATTTTGTCAGCTTGGTCCTAAAAGAGATGACATGATAGCATATAAATTTTCAGTTAAGTAGGTAAAATCATAATTAGGTGTAATATTCGAGTGTATGTAGCTCTGAGAGTTTCCTCGAGCACATATATTATCACAAACTGAAACGTCACAATTTACTTTCGATCTGATTAAATATTATGTATTTTGTTTGTTGCTCCAAACGATCACTACAGAAAGTAGATATTGATATACCTCGTGGCTTATAGAAACTCAAGTATGGAATCAATGTAAGAAATTTTCCGCTCTTCCATATCTTCTTCCACCTTAGTGTTTTGAGACTAATCTCATAGATGCCAAGATCTGTAGTCACGAAAATGACATCCCTTCCCTCCATTGATCCAATAAGCCTAACTTTTTTCTTTGGATTTTGAATGGGGAGAAATTCTTTGAGATCAATGACTCTACATGTAGTCCATGGTGCAATTCCATTGGATCCCATCGTCCTTGTCCACAAGTAGAGGGTTAACTTGTTCACGCGTGCAAACCCCAAATTGCCGTCCTCCATCAACATGAGGCAAACACTACCATTAATGTAAGTCTTAGCCGGCGGTCCATCACTCAGTGATAAGCAATTAGAGACCAAGTCGTACTTGAGAATTGCTATACGATGATTCTCATCATCATAATAATAATCATCATAGTCATCGTCGTCGTTCCCACAGTTGTAGTTGTAGTCATAATCATATGAAAGAATGAAGTAAAGTGCATCTTCGATGAAGACGGGGGGCATTAGGTCGATGTCTGCATCTTCTACATCTTCCGGAAGATGGAGACCAGAGCACGGCTAGCTCCACTTGTCAAGATTAGAGCACGACTCGCTCCCCACATCCTTTTGCGGTAAGGATACATGTGCGAATGCAGCACAACTACCATCAGGCATGTCCTGCAGGCTGACCAAAACCACCCGGAAAGGGCCTTGGTGACACGCGAGTGGTCGCAACCGGTCACGTCGCAGAGCACCGTGGCCCCATAGGTCCGGTAACTTGTGCGAGTTGGAGCTTGGGGCGGGTACAACTCTTTCCGGCCGCCCGTCATGGGGTTCCAAATGACGAGCTTTGTGGGTGAAAACCAGGTATCACCACGCAGGAGAACGCGACCATGGCGGCAGTCCCTCGCACCATAGTCCTTGTCCCTCATGTCGCCGTAGGTAATGTGCGCGCCAAATTTCGTGGCGGAGACGAAGCGCCAGACGTGGCCTTCATCCGCCGGCTCTGGGCGGGAGTCCTTCGGGCAGAAGTAAGAGAAGCCGAGCATTGGGGGAGCTTGGTGGAGCTCGTGGTACCGGCGGTGGAAGGTAGGGCCAGAGAGGAGGGCGAGCCAGAGTTTGCTGACAAGTGAGACGCGCACGAGGCAGGCGGGCTCGTTCGGCGGGAGGTGGAGAAAGATCTCCTGGATGATCTCATCCGGCAGCGCCGGTGCCGATGTCTTCGTCGGCGGCTGCATGGTCAGTACGTAGCTAGGGTTTCGTGTCAGGATGGGAATGGGCCGGGTCGGCCCGCTGGGTCACTGACCCGACCCAAAATCTTGAGGCCAATGGGTCATGTGGGCCGGCCTCGAACGAGATTTGGGTCATTAGAGCCGGCACCGAGTGGCCTGTTGGGTCATCAGGGTCGACCCACGTATAATTTTTAGCGATCATGTTTGTTGTTGTCCGCCTGTTCCAGTCCATGCTATCGGAGGTAGAGACGACTCGTTTTGCTGCTGGAACCATGCCTCAGCCAAGCGCATTGCGCTGCACGGGCTCGAAGGCCGCGACGGCGTCGTGGCACCCACGGCAAGGACACCGGAGCTGGCTGGTTGGCGGCAGCAGCGCGTGGCCGTGCAACCAGGCGTGCCCGGCCGGCACTGCTGCTGGAGCTTGCGGTCTATCTATAGCTCATATATTCTTGCCAGAGAGTGTTTGCACTCTTTACTGTACACACATATGCACAACAGAACCGCCGATGACATCAAGCACGCAGCGAGAGCCGAAAGATGAGTAGCTGCTAGTGAGTAGCCGAGTACTCGGCCATGAGCGCGACCTTGCCGTCGTCCATGCAGAGCTTGACGTCGGTGAAGCCGAGCTGCAGGAAGAGGAGCTTCTTCTTGTACGACGACGGGGCTCCATGGAGGCATGGACATGTCGTGGAACCCTTGTCGGCCGCCTCCGCGTGCGCCGGGACACACAGCCAGCTAGGACCGCACGCCTCCTCTTCTGGACGATCGCTTGCCAGCATGCTGCTAGCTGCCGACTGCACGTTGGGAGCTCATATGCTTGTTCAGCTCGTCGGCTCGCCATGCCGCTGGGCACAACCACCTCACCAGCAAGGTCTTGGCCGTCATTACACCGGCGTTTTATCTATTTGGGCATGTGGCATGTGAATCTCACGGAGCAAAGAAAAAGTAAAATTTGGGTCGACCAAAATACCCGTTGGCCAGCGGGGCCACTTCTATTTCTATTATGGGTCGACCCGTGGCCTCACAAATTGGCTTCGAAGCCAGCGGGGCCGGGTCCAGGGCCAGGGCCGGGTCGGCCCGTTCCCATCCTGAGTTTCGTGTGGTGTAGACTGCGGCCGTGCTACGTCGCGGTTCGGTTAAACCATCAGGTGTCCTTTTATGCAAGTCAATAAAACACGAGGCACCACACGACCGGGTCGAAATCAAATAGTACTCCGCACATCGTACGAAAACACAGAGCTAGCACCAATCTTCGATCAAACACCGCTAGCTGGTCTACACTGTTAACGACAGATCGATAAAGTCATAGGGATAAGACGTTTTTTTCTTACAAATATGATCCCTTCTCAATACATTTGTCAAAAGTAATTATCATCGATTTTTTTGTCAAATCTAGAAGTGCAAAAAGTGGCATGTGTCCTCCTGCCAAATCAATCCGGAGAAAAGAGACTTCCCACCATCTGATTTCCGCCGTCTGGGATGCATGGCTGGAAGTCACTTTGTGATGCGGCAAAGAGCACCCGTTGCGACCACCGACAAAAAAAGCTACACGAGTCTTTCCGCTAACATTGTTAGTGTGAAGTCACTTTCCACCACTCGGGTTGGCGGGAAGGCACGGGTATCGCTTTTTAGTTTTTACGCTTCCCGTCAGGGTTACATTTAACAAAAATATATCAATAGGGGGTTATTCTTGACAAATGCAATTGCAAGGGGTCATATTTATAAAATATCCGATAAGACGACCAGACGAGTACGACGTGACTGCGATCTTCATGCCGGACTGGTTAGTAGGTGCAACGGGCGAGCTCGTGAGGCGGCGCGCCAGATTTACACCCTAGAGATGCTCGCTGGCTTAGCACGTGCATTGTGCCTAGCTGCGTTCATCGTCCATGAAGGGGTTTTTTCGATAACAAATTTTTACCAAGGAGGACTGGAAAAATTCCAGAATTTTTTGTATCTTACCGTGCGAGTCTATTTAAACAATTTGAATTCAATTTTTGTTTATGCAGAGAACACATAAAATAGCTACCAGAGGATTGAAAAAAAGAGATATAATATATAGTTAATTTGACCCAGTTTAGGAATTGAAATTCAGATGTATTCGAAAATATTTGGACGGTTGCATTCTGTCTCAAGAGGGTAAAAAAATCGGTAACCGAACGGCTACCAGAAATCTCTGTTGAGAAAAAATCTTATCGCCACAACATCGTGCACTGCCATCAGCATTTTCATTTTGGAAATAGCTAGGTGCAGGAAACTCAGCCCGTGGGCCAATTTAATGCTGGGGGTTTGGAGATTCCGTATGGAGTCATGGGATGGGCAAAAAACCAAAAGTTCTTAGGAAGACAAATACATATGTGCACAAAACCCTTCTTCACCCTCTAACTTGATGATCCCAATAACAAGAGTTAACAAATACTAGGGTTTCGAGATTTTTTAAGACTAAGCTGCTATTTGCAATGCCCTTTGAAGCAAACTAAATAACGAAGCATGTGGTTGTTGCTGCTGCAAGAAACTGGAGACTCATTACAAGATAATCCATGAACCTCCTTACACATGGAAACAACATGGGGGACTTGTCAAGCTTACTAACAAAGCCATCAACAGTATGGGAAAACAAGCACCATTCACCAAACGAGCTACTAAATAGTGGCATAATTCTTCATCACATAATCCCTGTCGCCTCCAAGTTGGCCATGTTGATGAGATTGGCCTCCTGTCATTAACAAAATTTAACCACGTGTTGTCATTGTGTGCCGACTTAGAGGGGGGTCACTCTCTATGCAAACAAAGATATTTCGATGCGATGCCAAACGGAGATGACATGATACTATATAAAATAGCCAACTTAGTAGGCATAATAATAATGAGGTGCAACATTCTGAGTGTAGACAACACTCAAAATCTGCTGAAGCACATATATATATATTATCACAAATTGAAACGTTGTATATAACTTTTGATCTGACTATGCATTAAATATCTTGTTTTCTCCACTGACCAATATATTAGAATTGTTCTCAAATCAGAAAAGAAAATAGATACACATACCTGGCGGATTGTGGAAACTCATGTATGCAATCAAAGTAGAGATTCTTTCTTCTCTCTTCCATATCTTCTTCCACTCTAGTGAGTTGATATTAATCTCGTAGATGCCAAGGTCCGTGGTCACGAAGATGACACCACTGCCCTCCTTAAATCCAACGAGCCTAAATTCATTTTGGGGCATCTGAATGGGGAGAAATTCCACGAGATCCACAACTCTACGTTGAGTCCATGCCGCGACGCCATCATAGCGGATATGCCTTGACCACCGGTAGAGGGTTTCGCAATGCAAGTATGCGAACCCCATACCACCATCCCCCATCGTCATGAGGATAGCCGAATGACGAAATACATACCCCGCCAAGGGAGGCCCATCAAGGAGTGACATGCAATTAGAACCCATGTCGTACTTGAGAATTTTTACGTGATCGGAATATAGAACTGTGTGGTAAAGTGCGTTTTCAAGGAAGACGGAGGGCTTTGCCTCGATGAATGAACTCCCAGACCCAAGATGAAGAGCAGAGCATGGCTCGCTCCATTCGTCCGTCTCAGACGAGTACATCCACGCGTGCGCAGAATCCACGGGTGCATCATTCAGGACGATCCCAAACAAGAGCGCTCGGAAGGGGCCCTGATGGCACGCGAGGTGCTCACACCCGGCCACGGCGCACAGCACCGCAGCCGCGAGGCCCAGGCATTCGTCGGGAACCTCCAGCTCCCTCCGGCAGCCCGTCATGGGGTCCCAAACGACGAGCTCGATGGGTGTCTCGGTAGCATCCGCAATGAGAACCCGGCCATGGCGGCAGTCCAGCGTGTCGTACTCCCTGCCCCGCCAGTCGGGGATGCGCGCGCCGAACTTCGCCGTGGAGGCGAAATGCGGGGCCGGGTGTTTCTCCCTGTCCAGGTTGGGGAGCCAGGAGAGATGGAAGCCGAGCATGGGGGGAGCTCCATGGAATTTGCGGTACCGGTCGCGGAAGGCAGGGCCGGCGAGGAGGCCGAGCCAGAACTTGCTGGCGAGGGAGGCGCGCACGAGGCACGCGGGGTCGTCCGGAGGGAGGCGGAGGAAGACCTCCTCGAGAAGCTCGTCCGGCAGGGTCGGCGGCGGCATGGTGGAGGCGACGGCGAGGGTTTGGGGTGGGAAAATTTTTGAGGCGCTGCGCGGGGTGGAAGGGTATGGGATTGTGGCTGGTTCGGTTCGACCAGCTCCCCGTGGTGAGTGGCCCACAGGTGGGCTGTGTTGGCAGGACGGGAAGAGACCTGAACTGAACTTGGCGCTCTTTTCTTGCTCACTGAATCCTGACTATGGTACTACACGAATACACGATGCCCTGCCAAATCCTCATCCATCGACCACTGCACTCGAAGAGACCTCAAATGGTTGTCTGAAGCTGAAACTCGCCATATATCCATTGTATGCCAGTTTGCCGTGTCAAAACTGAAGCCAACCGATGAGATCATACTGCGTTCACTTGTAATGGCCTCCCCGCAAAAAAAAAAAAAAAAGGCCTCTTGATAAACTGTTCTACAAATCGCTGGGGGACATAGGACTGCGGAACCTTGGATACCTCTGACTGGACGATGTTCCCGTTGCAGCCAAACATGCATGCCTGCTCAAGTTTGCTCAAGATTTACTATAGGAAACGAGCTGGCCAGATTGTGATGCTTCCCCAGGAATGATGCTTGGTAATTTTTCTGTTATTACTCCGTGATCGTGGGTTGTCTTTTCATATTTAACGAATGACAGCACACGAATGTGGCGATTCGGTTCGTGTGGACTCCTCTTCTCTCTGTGTGTATTGAACCGGTGATGTAATGTGTGACTGTTTTGGGTTTCTTGAACACTTCCTAAGGCAGAAGGCAATTAGTTTCGCCCATGAAGGAAGAAAGGTTAATTAGCTATCACCCGTCAAAGAAAAGGGTTCATTAGCTATCAGGCATTTGGAACAAAGCCATACCTCTTCCATTTGTCTAGGTACATAAAGCGTGGAGAAAATAAAAAAATAATACCTAACTTGTTAGGATAATGTTCTTGGGTCACTAAAGCTGTTCTAATGTCTTACACGGTAATTCAGCAGCTTCTGAACTTCTGCCTCTTACAAATCTGAATCCTGACGATACTACACAAAGTCTTTGCATTATCTGTGCAACAGTGCAAGGGCATCCATCAGTAAAAGCACTCTCCCTTGGAAAACTAGGAGACCCGGATATGTAGGTGAAAGCCTCCCAGTCCCAGACGTGATACTACTGGAACTCCAGTTTGATTTGTATTCTATATCACTCACTTGCTCATGTATGTTTACACTGACTGCACTTGGTTTACTGTATGGGCGTGTTGCTTACATATGTAAATGGGATTTGCTGCTGTAAGACCGTGATTTCAATGCATTCTATGGTAATAACATGTCATACAACTTGATCAATTTGTAGAGAAAAAGATGGAACCTCCATTTTGTGTTCCTGCAAATTCTCTTCTGTCATCTACATCATGGTGACCATTTACTCCGGCAGATACTGGCCTAGGAGAGACGATTCAGTATTCAGAGGGGTGCGTGCGCACCCCTCGATAGGCGTCTGATCCACGAAGAGATATGTGTACTTTGTTGCATGTGATGTTGACCCACCCATCTGAACACCGAATCATTTCCGACTGGCCTAGAGTGTATGCATACACTGTTGCAACTCAGAAGGCAATTCGTTTTACGCATGAAGGATAAACAAGGTGAATTAGCTATCAAACATCTGGAACCGAGCCATACCTCTTCTATGTATAATGGGTACAGAGAGCATAGAGTAAAAGATCTTTTCCTAAGTAGGGTCTTTGAAACGAGTTTAGATATCATGATCAGCCTTATGCACACACGGACGACAATAGAAAACTGACTGACGAGAGCCAATGGCAGCATGAAAAACCAAGCGCCACCAAAACGCCCATGTTGCATACTAGTGACCATCTTTTCCTAGCAATCAGCCATATGGAACAGAGCCACACCTCTTCCAATATAGGTACAAAAAGCATAGAGAAATATGTGTTGGCATTATTGAGTATAAGATCTCTTGGAGCAACTCCAGCCGTTGGTGCCCCCCAGGGCTATTTGCCGGCGTGCTTGGGGGGGCGCCGGCGGAGATTTTTGCTCTGGGTTTGGGACGATTCCCAGTCATACCCCAACCCAGGAAGTAGCAGAGGACGCGTAGCGGGCGGTGGCCGAGGACGGCGACGAGCCGACGATCGGTGGCGCGAGGAGGGGCGGGGGAAGCTCATGCCACTTGATGCATCTAAAATGCATACATGAACTTTGCACTATAATTGTTATATTCCAATCATATTTGCATCATATAAGGGTTATATTACTGTTATTTAATGATTTTGATAATATACAATGATTTACCCTTTTTATGGAATTAATCCTACGAAGGCAGAAAACCCTTTTTTCTTTCTTTAATTGTTTCAGGACCTTAACGACGTCATAATGAGCTATAAATTTAGGGGGGTCATTATTTTGGAAGGACAAGATTTTGGAGCAAAAGAAGTCAACGAACGGAGGCCGGAGGGCCAAGAGGGAGGGTCCCACGCGGCCCCTGTACCTGGCCGCGTGGGCCTACCCCATTGGGCCCTCGTGGCCCCAATTGCATCGATCCTTCGCCCCTACGCATCCTCATGACCTAAAAACGACTATATAAGAGGTCCCCCGACGTTTTCCAGAGGAGAGCCGCCACACGAGAGAAACAAGGAACAGAGATCAGGAGGCCGAAGATCGGAGGGGGAAAACTCCGGCGGAGCCCTGCCGGAGAGGTCTCCACCTTCTCCATCGACATCTCCACCGTCTCCATGATGAAGAGGGAGTAGTCCACCGCTGGACTATGGGTTTGTGGCAGTAGCATATATATCTCTCTCTTGAGTTCCATTAGTTAGCACCGTATGAGCTGCCGAACATGATTATGGTCACCGTTGTATTACCATTGTGGTGGATCTTTCTATGAGTTAATATATGTTGAGATTGCAATGTTTGTTTCAGTTATGAAAGTAGATGCATATTATGTACCCCGTTCTTATATCCTTGTTATGATCAAGCATGTTTATGAGAGCGTGTGTGGGGGAACGTGTGCATTAGTTGGAGTAACGGGGGTGGTGAAGTGATAAGTTGACAACTTGATATATCATGATCCATTGGGTGTTTACCTTACTTTGTTGCCTCACTAGGGATAAACCAAAATACCATGTTGAAGGGTAGGAGGAGTGACATGCCTCTACCTAAGACTAGATCCATCATGTGTTTATTTTAACTTCATGTCATTAATCTTAAAGCTATAGTCTGATGTTATCTTAATTACTAAGGTGCATGATTTATTTCACATCTTGGTGGAGTATAAGTGAGACTCATAATCTCTATGTTAGGACGTGATGCCCATATAATTAGTAACATGAAAGAACTTGTTTGTAATCTCATATGTCAAGTCTATGTCTACTTGTTTGCCACACTATATTAAAGAGAGAGTGCATGTGTGAAACCATGAACCCCGGTCCATTTTTAATCATAAGAAACACTTTTCCAACCACTTTTAAGCATCTTTTACATTCAGCCATTTTAAAATCAGAAAACACAAAAACACTTTTACTTCTTGCATTCACATATAAAAACCCCAAAAATATCATCAATCATCATTGCTATCATCCTTGCATTATTATTCATCACCATTGCATTTTTATTTGCTGTTTTGCATTCATTATTATCTTAATAACATTCTCACACCTTGTGCTTGACAACCACTTGGTGAGGTTGAGGGCACAATGCAATTTACTTGTTTGCAGTAAATCTAGAGAAGTACAAGAAGATAAAACCCACACTACTGATTCCCCGAGAGTTCGATATTAAACCCTCGAGTCACCTTCTTGGGGAAAACCTACCACTTCTACATACTCTGCACTTGGAGGCTCAACCTATCCCTTATATTTATTATTTTCCTTTCAGGGTATCAAGAGGCTTGTTGGCATAATTGAGGGAGAAGAACACTCTCATCAATTCCGACATCACCGCTTCGCATCCTCATCGCGGATGCAGATGCAGCAGGCGTCACCGTCATAGTTGTCTTCATCCGCGACGAGCCGGACGCGAGCTCGAGCGCGTCTGCGCAGGCCGTGGTCGCGGACGAGAGCGGAGCGGAGGAGACGTACGACTCCTGGAGCTCGACGGAGAGGCCGATGCGGGGCAGACTGACCGGGGCATGGCGAGCCGCCGATGCGGGGCAAGGACGGGCGGCGGCGCGGCCGGGTCCGTGACGGGCGGAGGCGCGGAGGCTCCCGTCGTGCGGCAGCGCGGTCAGCTGCTGGGCGGCGGCCCAGAGCCTCCCGGCGGGCGGAGGCGTAGAGGCTCCCGTCGGGCGGCGGCGCGGCCTGGTCCGCGGAGGGCGGCAGGGCGGAGGCTCCTATCTAGCGGAGGCGTGGAGGTTCTCGTCGTTGTCCATCCAGGAGGAGGAGAAAAGAAAGAGAAAAGAGAGAGAGGAGAGAGAGAGAGGAGAGGAGAGAGGGTGGTGGGTGGCTGGCAGTGGGGCTTTTGCATGCAAAAGCATCACGCCGGCGCCCCCAGCTGAAACCCAAGTGGTTGGGTTCGGGTTGGGTTCCCCGGCGTATTTTTTTGGTTTATCCGGCGAAAAACAACGTCCTGGGGGCGCGACTGGGACGATTTTCGTCCGCCGGCGACCAAAAAGTGCTCCTGGGGGGGCTGGCTGGAGATGCTCTTGGTAGTCTGTCAAACCGGTCTAAATTTTTTGATAGACCAAAAGAACTGCAATGATCAGTATAGTCTTGAATCTGACCAAACATATGAAGATCTTTATTCGACCATTATATGAGTATATCACTGTATGGG
>QRDG01000027.1:1750460-1914886 GCA_012064385.1 Puccinellia tenuiflora
GTGTGATTTAACAGATAAAAAGAGTGTAGCGATGACAGCTTTATGTTGTCTCAACTTGCATGTGGTAGATAATAAAAGTAAATTCTGTTTGTTGCAGTATAGCTGCAACCATACACAAATAGCTCATTGCCCTGTATTCTGTCAGATTTTCAGGTTCCTGGATCTGCAACAAGGAGGCATTTCTCAACGTGCAAGCCTAATCCTCTTGCAAAATGCGACAAATTTGGTTCAGTCCCTTCTTTGTACGGCCAGGCAAGATGGGCTTCTCAAGCCACAGCTGTCAAAGAAACTGACCCAAGTGGCGGCAAGATAAGCATTGGGCCCAAATCGAAGCAGATCAAGGAGGATGACAGCAATGATGGTGAACTGGTTTATCAGGGACCAATATCCTCAACCATCAAGAAAGTGAAGCTCCTGTCTCTGTCCACCTGCTGCCTCTCCGTCTCCCTTGGCCCTGTGATAACGTTCATGACTTCTCCGGACATGAACGTAATCCTCAAGGGCGGAGTCGCAGCTACTGTGATGTTCCTCAGCGCCACCACGACCGGAGCCCTGCACTGGTTCGTGAGCCCCTACATCCACAAGATGAGGTGGCGGCAGGGCTCAGACAGCTTCGAGGCGGAGATCATGTCGTGGCTGGCCACGCCCCTGAAGAAGACGATCAAGTTTGCCGACATCAGGCCTGCGGAGACAAACCGGCCTTATGTTACCTTCAGTGCCAACGGAAGCTTCTACTTCGTCGACGCCGATCACTTCCAAAACAAGGCCTTGCTGGAGAGGCTCACACCCAAGAACCCACATGAGTCTGCGTTCAAGAACTTGTGATGGGAGTTGCTCCGGTGAGGTGACGACTGCGCCTGTGCTTGTGAACCTAGTTGGACGCTCGGGTTTTCTTTTCCTGTAGCTTATACTTGTGAGAAGATGTTGTTATATGTTACTGCTGTTATTTACGTTTCTGCATGAAGATTTGGAAATCGGTGTTTTGGAATATTTTTAACCAGCAGAGCACGGGTGATGTGTGTTCCTAGACCAGTTTGAATAAGTAGCAGAGACATGCCTGTGATTGGCAGTTTAGAGGAAGACGATAGTATGCTCCCAGTCATGGACTGTTGCAAATGTTTTACCTTGAAGTGCAGTGGTACTGTATCTGTTTACAATTTCTGGCGAAGCTATGTATGTTGCATGTGAAATATCTGTTGTTGCTTGAACATATATTTGCTTGCAACGACCAGAGCAAAGCTAGTATGTCTGTAATCTCATACACAAGGACAAAAATGATCAGTATTCGATGTGACAAATTTGTCTGTTCGTTTCTGGCCAAATTATGGTTCTTATAGATAAGAGAAATAAAGAACTTTTTTGAAGCAACCAAATCTCACAGTAATATATACTATACTTCCGTCCTCACTTAATTCTACACTTGCAAATTGCACTCAGTAGAATAACAAAAATCTACATATTCTCAACTGCCACTTAATATTGCCTGGGAGAAGAAAGAAAAATAGTTCTACATCTGAAAGTCTCTACGGTTCAGTGGTGAGGGTGAGAACACAGAAAATCTGTCAAAGCTGCACATTTGATCTTCAAATCGCAACCGGACAGTGGACAGTGGATTTCGCTTCTACGCCACTTGGTATTTCAGTCCCTTCTTGTCAGCAGCAGCATTGATGGAGATTGTCGAGCCTTCGCCGACTTCTCCGCTGACCATCATCTTGGAGATGGTCGTAATTATATGCTTTTCCACCCACCTCTTCATGGGCCTTGCACCGTACATCTGTGTGAGAGCAAGTATGGTTCGTTATTACCAAAAATTACAAAAACAAAAGTGTCAGTTTATTTTAAAGGATAAGCCGCATAGCACGATTATTATGTAAGAGAAAAATAAAAGGAACTAATGCTTACCGGGTTATATGATTCCGACAAAATGACATCTAGTGCGGCTTCCCCAAAAACTAGAGAGATACCCTTGCTGGCTACTCTATCAGTGATGCTCTTTATCTGGATATTCACAATCTCCTTCAGTTGGTGGTGTGAAAGCGGCTCAAATATCACAACCTCGCTTAGTCTATTGAGAAGTTCAGGCCTGAAGTATTTCCGAACCTGCACCAACAAGCATATATGTGAGTGAACCAATACTTGGATTAGTTTTAGGAGGGCTAGTTTCTGTTTCACATACCTGTTTCAGGAGAAGGTCATGAGCAACTTTCATTGTGTTTCCTCCTATTAGGTGTTCCGCCCCGAGATTTGAGGTCATGATGATGACGGCATTTTTGAAATCTACAGTCCGGCCTAGGCCATCGGTCAAGACACCGTCGTCGAGAAGTTGAAGGAAAACATTTAGCACTGAGTTATCCGCCTTCTCCACCTCATCGAAAAGAATAACACTATATGGACGTGTCCTGACTTTCTCCGTGAGCTGTCCACCATCTTTGTGACCATTGTAGCTTTATGATTTCACGAAATGAACACCCATATTAATAAAACTAAATATATAAATTGCATGACATGATTAGTACTTCTTATATTATAATTAAACCTTGGGGATGCTCCAATGAGACGCGTCACAGAAGAAGGGCAACTGTACTCTGACATGTCAAAGCGGACTAACATCTTCTCGCTATCAAATAATTGCTCGGCGAGAGCCTTTGCAAGTTCGGTTTTTCCAACACCGGTCGAGCCCAAGAAGAGGAACGACCCCATGGGTTGGCCAGGCTGAGCAATGCCGGCCCTAGAACGCAGCACTGCTTCCGCAACCAGCTCGACCGCCTCGTTTTGGCCGACTACTCTGTCGTGCAACCTGTCGGCCAAGTTCATTAACTTGACCTTCTCCTCTTCATCAAGCTTAGCTATAGGAATTCCTGTCCATCGGCTTACCACCTTCACCAGAAAATAGAATTGGCCGAATAGCTTAGCTACAAACCTTTTCAAATAACAAAATCAATTAGTTCAAATCAAACAGGCATGACAAAATGCAGGCCCCTACCTTTGCGACAAGATCCGGGCCAACAATTGCTCCTGCTTTTCCTTCTACGGTGGTGCAAGCCTCGTCAATCAGATCAATCGCCTTATCAGGAAATTGACGACCTATAGTACCAATGAAATATTATTCCGGCTAGCTCATAAGCAAAAACAATCTTTTGCCAAAAGTAAAGAAGATTAGTAATTCGTCATACAGCTTAATTTACAGGTTTGTCAGTAATCACCTGTGATATAGCGGTCGGCGAGGTGTACGGCGGCCTCGATCGCGGCGTCCTGGATTTCCACGCCATAGTGCTCTTGAGACCGCTCCCTGAGCCCCTGCAGGATGCCGATGGTCGCCGGCACGCTGGGCTGCTCGACGTGCACCTTCTGGAACCGGCGCTCCAGCGCGGGGTCGGTCTCGATGTGCTTGCGGTACTCGTCATAAGTAGGTGGCGCCGATGCAGCGGATGCGGCCGCGGGCGAGCGCGGGCTTGAGTATGTTGGCGGCGTCGTTTCGGCCCTGCCAGTCGCCGGTGCCGATGAGCATGTGCATCTCGTCGATGAAGAGGATGATCTTGCCCTTGGAGTCCTCGGCGCGCTTGATGACGGCCTTGATGCGCTCCTCGAACATGCCGCGCCACTGCGTCCCGGCGACAATGGCGGGGAGGTCGAGCTCCACGAGGCGCGCGCCGACGAGATGCGGGGGCACCTCGCCGGCGGCGAGGCGCTGGGCGAGGCCCTCGGCGATGGCGGTCTTGCCGACCCCCGCGGCGCCGACGAGCGCGATGCAGTTCTTGGTCCGGCGGCAGAGGATGCGGACGACGCGGTCGATCTCGTCCTCGCGGCCGACCACGGGGTCGACCTCGCCGGCGGCGGCCGTCATGTCCCGGCCGTACTTGCGCAGGCTGGTGCGGCGGGTGTAGTACCGCCACGCGCCGTAGCAGAGGCCCCATGGCCCCGTAGAGGTATACCACCGGCTCCAGGACATCCCACACCCGGGACGCGCGTGCCTGGGCGTGCGACACCATGGCGCCCAGCTGGTCCAGGACGGCGCCCGTCGGCGTCGGCGTCGTGGTTCCTCTGGCGTTGGTATAGACCCTCAGCACGTGATCGTACTGCGGGTAGGACGATCTTGTCCCGGCTCCCATGTTTGGTGATGAACAAACAAGATCGGTCAAAAACCCTAATCTCTCGATCGAGCGATCAAAAACTAACGCAGCATTGCTTTGTTTCGTATGCAAGTATAAAGAGATGACTGCTTCTTGTCGCACAAGCATCGCATACACGTACGCACGGTGGACTTGTAATCAGACTTTTGATGACTTATTTGTTCCTAATTAATTGAAATGTCACAAATATTAAAACCTTGAGGCCTCGTTTACTCCTGGATTTGTAATCATGGTTTCAAAGTTGGATTTTATCTCAGTGTCATTAAGTAAACGGTTTTGATAATTCTAAGTGAACTGAGAATTAATTAAACATGTCACCTCCTTAACCGTTATATTTTGTGTCGTGGTTCGTGCTAATTTTAAAGTTGCGAATGATTTACAATTATGTGCAACTCACGGAGAATTAGGGGTAAGATCTCTTTGCCGGCGGATGGAGGGCGATGAGGCATGCAGCAAGATCTCTTTGCCGGCGGACTGGAGGCCGGAGAAGATCTCCCGCGACCGCTGCATCCCCGTCGATCACCGCCGCTCAAAGGAAAATGGGGGAACGGTGTTGGTGCGATCAGGGGCGAAGCGAGGTACAATTAATGGGGTCAAATGACCCCCATGACCTGAGGCAAACCCTTGGTAAATTTAGTAACAATATAGATAGATAGTACAAAATGACCCCGATGCAATGGAAATGACCCCAACACTCTTCTAGGCTGGCTTCGCCCCTGGTGCGATGGAGATCGTGGACTGGATGCGTCGTGCGAAGGGATGTGTGTTAATGTGAATCCGTGAGAAAGATTAGGAGATAAAGGTTAGGCAAAGAGGGTATTTTGTGCGGTGTTTTTTTTCGAGATGTGCGGGGTCAAGGGGAGTTACACGTGCGTTACCTGATATTTATAGTAGTCCGTTATTAAATAATTTCTCTTCTTGCCGGCATTCACAAAGAATAGTAATGACGGCTATTTTTATAAGGCCGTCACTAGTGTTTCGTACCGATGACGGGCTTATTCGTGCATGTGGCGGGTAATATCTGATCAGTAGTGCTTCTGATTCGATTGCAGATGGCGTAGTCATGCTGCAATATGGAGATGATACAATATTCATTTTTGAGGCAGATTTGAAAAGTTCTGGAAATTGAAAGTTCTTCTATACATATTCGAACAACTATCGGGTTTAAAAGTTATTTTTGATAAAAGTGAAGTTTGCTGCTTTGGGGGGCTAATGAGTTTTCGCATCGTTATGCTTCCATTTTCACTTGTGATGTGGGACCTTTACCTTTCAAGTCTTTAGGAGTTCCTATTCATTATAAAAGGCTCAGAAATAGTGATTAGAAATTTTTAGAGGATAAGATGGAAAGTAAACTTTGCCATCGGTCACTACATTCCCGACCCAACAGATAATTTCTCGGGGAAACCTTTCCTTTTTATGACTTGTAAAGAAATTTTTTATCTAGCTTATCGTATGCTTTTTCAAAATCCATTTTAAACATTACATCGGAGGATTTCGACCTATGGAGTTCATGCGAGGTTTCATGTAACAGAACAACCCCATTGAAGATATATCTGCCTTGAACAAAAGCAGTTTGTATTGACAATATTTATCTGCTACCTTGTTTGATCTGTTATTTAGAACTTTAGTAAACACCTTAAATATTAAAAAATTCAATATATAAATAGGTCTATAAGGCATGTGTCGCATTTCTAGATTAATTTTAACTGTTTTAGACAATTGAAACTTACACATTCATAAAAATTATGTTACAGCTTACCATGGGGATGGGGACGGTTGCCTCCCCCCTCACCCCCCCCCCCCCCCCCCCCCCACAAATAATTCTAAGTAAACAACAATATATGTTTTTTACTCCGTCATATGTACATTTTGGACCGTCCTTCGCCACTGACCACATCACACCGCCTAAATACACCAAGAAGAAGAACGCACACACCGGCCGTCGACCCTGCTCCGGCAACGGAAGGGATTTCTTCCTCGCCAACGCCGCCGCGGGAACGTTTCTCTCCCACACCTCGTCGGTCGCGCACACACTCGCCGCCGATGCTGCGCCAGAAACAGAGGGCGAGTTCTTCGTCTCCAACGCCGTCGCGGGCCCGCTGCTCTCTCCCACTCCGTCGGCCGCGCACACAGCCGCCGCCGACGCTGCGCCGGCAACAGAGCACAAGCGCGTCCCCGCCCGCCTCCAGACCAACGCAACGGCTGACGAGGTCCAAAATGTCGACGCCCCGCCGGAGCCCGATGTGGCTCCGGTCTACAAGGATGCCGTGGTGGTGGGTCCTCGTGGTCGGCGCCGCCGCTGTCGCCATCCTCACCGTCTACTTCGGTATCAAGATGGTGCTCAAGCACCATGCCACCGCCCCGAAGAATTAGTCCGGCGGTCATGCAACCAGACTATGGTGTGCCCCTCGAATCCTGCAGCATGCAGAGCATATAACAAATAAAAGCTCGCCCTTACGAGGACCTTAGTTATGGGGTTACCACAAGGCCACTAGTAAATATGTTTTAAGATGTTCAGCGAAGACAAAAATGCTAGACTTAACTGATTGTATTGGACAAGACTTTATGATTAACTATGATTTTGTTACACGCGATAGCAAAACAACGATGAAATTATGATGGATAGCGATCACAGGGTGGATTATTAGTCATAGATGCAGTTGGAAGACGGTCTATGTATTTTGACGTAATGCCCATATTAGATGAAACCGTGAACTATATTGTTTTATGATAGCCATGTTATGCACCCACAACTTTCAATTGTCATGATGTAATTTGTTTACCCATCATGTATATCTTTTGGAGAGACACCTCTAGTGAACTGTGGATCCCGGTCCTATTTTTCTACATTGCTTACAACCGTCCGCATAGCTTTTCATCATCATTTGCTGGCTGGTCATATTTCACTCTCATCATATTTTACAACCAGACATTTAATTATTTGTGTTCAGCAAGCCGGAGAGATTGACAACCTCTCTGTTTCGTTGGGGCAAAGTAGTTTGTTTGTGATTGTGTGTAGGTCCACGTCAGCACTCCCAGCAACACCTCTTTTTTGGCGCTGTTGACACCTTGCTAAACCTTCTCCAAGTCCTACTAGTTGGATAACCTTGGTTTTGTAATCAAGGGAAACCGTTACTTTGCTGCATCATACCTTACTCTTGGGGTCTCCCAGCGAACATGTGATCCACGTCATCAAGCTCCTTTTCTGGTGCCGTTGCCGGGGACTTGGAAGCTTTAGCTAGGGGAGTTTCACACATCCTTTCACTTTACTTTGTTATTGTCCTGCTTAGTATATTTTTTTGTTAGTCTTGTTTTGCCTTTTATTTGCTCTAAAACTGAAGAACATAAAAAATTAAAAATTCCAGCACCTTGTTTAATTCGGTTTCACCTTGTTATCATGTCTAGTTCCACTCCTTTTCCTCCGTCTCCAGAGGTTGAAGTTTGTATTTTTATAAAAAAGAGGGGGAGAAAGTTTAAAGGATGCTTGGTATAGGATTAGTGATTCTCAACACCGTTCCACAAAGAAATATTCAGATACTATCCTTCTCAGAAACTTTTATGTTGGAATCACAAACTGGTATAGGTATGTCCTAGACACTCCTTCTGTTGAGACTTACAACATCATTGAAAGCCTAGTTGGGACCCCACCTACTAATGAACCTCAAACTAAAGCCACAATGAAACATATTGTAGAAAGACTTTATATTTTAGAGAAAAATTTGCCAAGCATGAATTGGATAACTAAAATAGATAAAAAAAACTACTTGATAGTAGTAAAAAGATTGAGGGATCCTTAAAACATATAAATAGAAGGATTAATAGTCTTGAGACCAATAAAGGCAAGGATGATCAAAATTTAAGAATTAGCAAGCTGGAAGAAATTATGGATACTGTAGGCACAACTTTTTCATCTCTCAAAATTAAAAAGAATGACGCCTTATTGTGTTCCAACAAACTTAAATTTTTCCAAACTAAAAGGTTCATCCAGATTACTTTTATCATAATTATCTAAGACACAAGGAGTCTGATCTCTTAAAGTAACACTAGAAACAGAAACACCAGGGCTGAATAAGCCTTTATAAAAGTCAGTAGCAAACAAGAGAAGCTCTTTCTCTCCTTAAATAATCCTATCTTCACATTTAAGAGAAATCATACGATTACGACAGTTCCTTCCACTAGCTTTCGCCATAAGTGGTTAAAGAATCACCTTGGAACATTTCTTTCTCTTTAGAGCGTTGAAGCCATTTAATATCATCTTCCTTATAAATCCTAGAAAGTTCTAACTCTGTTTTCTTTAAGTTATATTCAGAGATAGAAACCCCTGCTAACTCACTATTTCCATCAATCAAATATATTTTCCTGAATTGTGCAGAGTCACAATTGTGCCGGCTGATTTTGTTGATTACCTCGCGATGCATATTGAGATCCGTGATCTAGAGGTTCATAATCAGCTTCAAAATAATATAATGGATCATTTGTGGGTGTTCAAAGTATTGGCGGTTGGAGGATAGTTGAACTTCAATTTGTTTTATTTATCTGAATATTTATTTATGTATTCACTACTAGGGAATAGGTCGTTAGTGGCGCACCATTTTCAGTATTCTGTGACGCATGGGCGAGCATGGGTGGTACACCACAGATACCACGCCACTAAATTGAAATTATGTGGCGCACTCCCGTATGCGCCATAGAAAGACCAAGATATTGTGGCGCACCCACCAGCATACGCCACAGAATGGTATGCCAGCATCTGTTCCATTGTCTTCTACTTACATATTTAGCATCTAGGAGAAGGAAGATGACATTCTAGACATGATGGATAACCAGAGAGCTTTTTCTTCTAAATGCATATTAGCTCTTACACGCATGCAGCTGTCGCCTTAAATAGCCAAATTAATTTGTAGTGCGACAAACGTATTCAATCCACTGCACATTCATGAGGTCATCGTCAAGAAGCTTCATAAGCTAGCAATCCATTCATGATATATGTGGTGACTTCCTACGCAAGTGTGGATGTATTTGTCTCGTGTGATTATGAGGAAACATCGCTTGTAGAATGTACACGTTTCCCGTCCAAGGCAAAGGGCGTCATGGATATGTTTCTGCACGTCCCACTTGCTAACCCAACTGCACAATAACAAGAATTGGTATCACAATTGCACAATAGCATGTAAGGGAATATCTACACAAACACTCAAAAGGTTTAAGGGATACACATGCACAGTTTAAGATAACCAATGTCATTCTAAAAACAGAGTAAACCAAAGCTCAACTACATGATAGGCTCTCTCTATCTTATTATTTTCCCATAGTAATCTCTCGAGATCGAGAGATGTACAATGGGTTTCTCGGCGATGCTCCAACTCACTTCTTTTTCCTACCCCGTTCTATGCTTATGCTCGTACGGACACATGGTTCGGTAACTCGTATGTATGTATGAGGCAATCTACTTTAACTAGAATCAAGGTGGTGTGTGTGTGTGTGTGGGGGGGGGGGGGGGGGGGGGGGCAATCGCCCCCATACACCATGGTAAGGATGTAACGAAAATTAACATATTTTTTGTAACATGAAAGTTTAAGTTGTCCAAATTAAGTAGTTAAATTTACTCAACGGAAAAAGTAATGTATCTAACCAATTAATTTGGCAAAGTAGATGGAGCAAGGTAAAGTCTCCACCGGGAAAAGCTCATCATATCGCCTTTTACACTTTCGTATGGTCTACACCAAAATTTTGAGATGGTGAGAGACCAATGTATTATTAAGCGACCTCTCTAATACTTTTAGTTATCCTGATTAGTACGCTGATTCTCCTGTGTTCTATTGGACTTGTGTATCTTTATTGCTGAGAGCCTACGAGAACTCTCAAATAATTGACCTTAGTGTTGGAACATGTGATTGTAGGGGCAAAGGTAATTTCATGCATAAGCTATCATTTAGAAAGAGTACACTTTGAAAATATATAATAGTGCTCATATAAAGCTTTTGGTTTGTGGTTTTTCTTTATTCTATCCCATATATTTGCACTGCCTCCCTGATGCCAGCTCGCCGTTCGTGACGTCCTCATCATCGCCGCTTCCGCCTCTCCCGTGCGGAAGACGCACTCCTCGATGTGGAGGGGTCGTCGCCGGCGACTCGCGCGTCATGCTCTCCCGCACCTGCGTGGCCATGCCATCGTAGGTCAACGTCTGCTCGCCCTCTCCCAGTTTTCTATTTTTTTATTAGGCTGACAAGTGGGACCCAACCCACATCAGCAGATTAATCTCAATAGATGGGTCCCACTCCCATCTGCCAGTTCTAGTGTCAATTCGTGTTCAATTTTGGAT
Organism: Puccinellia tenuiflora; assembly: GCA_012064385.1. Classification (NCBI taxonomy): domain Eukaryota; kingdom Viridiplantae; phylum Streptophyta; class Magnoliopsida; order Poales; family Poaceae; genus Puccinellia; species Puccinellia tenuiflora. The sequence goes on from QRDG01000027.1 coordinate 1,760,913, forward strand.
AAGTGTTTTCTACGAAATAGCAAAAAAAAAAAATAGATTTCTCTTTGACAAAGTAAAGTTATACCATTCAACAAATTTGAGTAGAAAAGTGCTAGTTCTATGCTAAAAACTCATGAGCAAACACTCAACGGCAGACAGTTTCATTTAAACTTTAAGTTGGACCAACGGAGCAGGAGCATATGCGCACGGGTGCATCTACTCCGGTGGTCCCACACGTGAAAGACTTTAGTGCAGTGACCCGACAGAAACTACCGTTTGGCTGCCTTTGAAGCCTCGAAAGAGCCAAGTGGGGGCAAAAACGAGGATGGCTAAGAAAGTAGGATTCAAACAAAGACAACTAAGCGAAGTGAGGCGGGAAAATAGAACACCCTAAAAAAAAATCTAATATTTTTTTATAATGAAGTATATACGTAAGACTTTACTGGAATCATTTGAAAGGGGCATTATATCGAACCCTAAACTCTATATGAGAAATTCACATAAAGTAGTCTTATATGCTCTACGTAATATATTTAAATCCACTTTGTCATAAAAACAGTACCAAAAGGTTCCATTTTGAGTGAGCTTTCCATAAAGTATTTTCTTGATTTGTTTTCTGAAATCATTTGAATCAAAATTGTGATAAAATCATCTAAAAAATCGTGATAAAATAGAAAAATAAAAGAATAAAAATAGACAGAACAGCCACTGGGCCCGTAGCCAGGACCGAACCCAGCCGAGTGCTCCTGGACATCTTCCTCCCGGCTCTTGTGCACGTGCAGGAAACATGTACGGACGTTACAGAGTCGTCAATGCGGTGACGCCGCGGGGGACATGTACGTATAGTAAATATTACTGTAACTATAATGGGAAATTCTAATTAGATGCGCCGCACCGGCTCCTTCCCCATGCGGTGGCTGTTTATGTGTGCTTTTCACCTATAGGAGAGAGCACATGCATGCATGCAAGATTCTAGTGACATTATCGTATTAATTTCAAATTTTGAAAATTCAAAATGATTTATCGTCTAAACCGTTATTCTGATTAGCGATTCGTTTATACCGATAAGTTCGTTTCAATGAGGGCTTCAAAACTAGATCCGTTGTTAATAGGTTTTGATGAACTTTTTTTTTTCTGACACTAGCTAACAGATTATAGTACTACGGCTACCAGATTAATAACGAACGGTTACCATGATAATTATATATGGTTGCCAGATAAATTTTGACACGTAATTAGACATTTTGAGACAATTGTATATTGGGTGTAACGAAATTTTTCCGTCACACCGACTACTAGATTAATACTTTATGGTTACCAGATTAACAACAAACAATTACCATAATAATTATTCACAATTATTGGATAATATTTTATATGTATCTACACATTAGTAATGATATCCATAGTGAGAGAGTAAGTTTTACAACATTTTAGAAGTGGTATCAATCACACAAATTAGTATTATGCATCCTTATATTGGGGTCAAAATTGCATAGAGAAAACCTGATAACTAAGTTATTATAATCCGATAGGTTAGTGATAATATTCTGGTAGTTATCGAACGATTTTTTTGTCGAAACATGGTAACATGGGATCTAGTTTTATAGATCTCGTTGTGACTAATCCAACGGTAAAAACGGAATTTTAATCGGATTATCGGTTTGAGAGATAGAACTTTTTTTATTTAACCATTAAAAGAGAATCTAAGCTAATATCCCTTACGTCACTGCATGCATGCTGATTAGCAACCGCCGCACGGGACGACCAATATGCGACGCCGCTGGATAGTCTACTCCAACTATAATCCATGGCCCGTTGATGTGTTGCTTCAGTTGTATAGCATTTCCTGGAAAAAAGCCCGCTCGATCGCTCGTGTGTGATTGTGTACGTGTGATGAGTTCTTGTTGAGGATGCTTCAATATATGGTCATGGAGTTCTTTTTTTTTTGACAATTAATACCATATATATTCATAGCAAATAGTACATGGTAGAGATACAAGAGCTGACTTCAGCGATTACAAAATAAAGTCTAAAAGAAAATATGAAATATTCGATATCTTCAAACTCTTTCTTCTTTCATGATACAATCTTGTATTTCTCTGAAGTAAGCCGTAAAGTGACATAGATGCCAATGCATATACCTGTAAATACCAACGAGGGTTCTCTCATAATTTTAATTTTGAGCCGCAATGCCAGGGCTACGTACACGCAGGCAGCCATTGAAGTGATCAACAAACATCGGCAAGAGTACCAACACCAGTATTTCAGTGAAAAACTACCGAAACGCTTGGTCGACGCCGTAGGGAACCGAGGATACGAATCACCATTGCCGAGGACGTAGCAGCCGGGGCAAATATTGCAAGGACAAAACTCCTCGCGACAACCATTAGAAGAAATCCAAAATTGATCCGGCGAAGCAAGATCTGAAGTATCATACCTAGACAAATTTAATCTTTCGACACCACCATTGACACCGGAAAGGAGATCTCGTCGTCGAACGGTAGGCCAAAGATCACTTATTGCAGATGATGCCATCTCCATTGACGAAGAAGACGACGACCAAAATAAAACGCTAACATTAAGGACCTCTGTATAGCGCCGTGCGCAGGTCCGAGGTCCCCACCCCTCCTAGCGCCAGGGCGGCAACTAGAAGAGGTGAGGACCCGTCGATTCTTAGACGAAGGCGACGATAAAAATGCAGATGGCGGCGACAGCGACGGCTAGGGTTGAAACCCTGGACCGCCGCCTCTCTTTTTCTCTTTTCCGTATCCAAATTTATGGTCATGGAGTTCCTATTTTGCTCAACTACCCGAACCGTGTGATTTTCATTCCAGGCAATTAGGGTTCTAGCCGAGTCACCCAAGGAAGGTTGGAACGCCAAGCCCGTGAAAGAGGCAGGAAGGAACATGCATGGCCGCTTTGAATTTCGGCCTATCTCCCGCCTCCGGCCTCGTATCAAGCCGCCGCGGCCAGATCCGGCATCCCCTTCCCATTCCACACTTGAAAAACGATGGATTTACCTCCATGTGGATGAAGACAAGCATCAGTCTTGGTCCCAAAATCAACTGGCTCGTGCAGACGTCCCAAGTGCCCTGTTGGCCGTGCAGATGAGGACCACCAGAGTTGGGGATTGAGGAGGAGGACCGGCTGGAGCCGGAGCTGGAGCTGGAGGTCACAGCGTAGCGAGGACTCGCCGGAGCGCCACCCAGCAATCTGCTGCTACTGCTGCTGCTTAGTACACTGCTCCACCCTCAGCGTCTCACTACAAGAAGCTCCTCCTAGAGGACAATAAACAAAGAAACCGCTACTCAACATCCGAACCTACCAAGAAAGCATCGACACATGCACGAGAGAACGTTGCCCAGCTCTAGGCTCAGCCCACTAGTAGAAAAAAGTTACCCGTGGCGCACCAATTTTGATTACCCGTGGCGCACAGCCCTGCGCCGCGAATAACCACGGTAACTAGCCGGCAATCCGGGCCGGTAACAAATTAGCCGTGGCGTACCTTTTGCACCATGCGCCATGGGTAATATGCGCCACGGGTATGCCATTTGTTGCGCCATGTGTATGAATTTGCGAAATTAAAAAAAAGGCCGCCGCGCAGGGGGCTCCGTTCTGGACACCGCCGAAGCACGGCCGAAGCACAAGGGCTCCGTTCTGGACGTCGCCGAAGCACGGGGGCTCCTCGTGGCCGCCGAACCACAGGTGGGCGTCGCGGTGGGCTCTGGTCGGCCATGCTTGGCCGCCACGGGACTTCACGTACGACGGCACGCCGGCGACGGCGGCGTGAGGCGGCAGATTGGTCGGCCATGCTTGACCGCCACGGGGCTTCACGGACGACGGCACGCCGATGACGGCGGCATGAGGCGGCGGACTGGTCGGCCATGCTTGGCAGCCACGGGGCTTCACGGACGACGGCACGCCGGCGACGGCGGCGGACTGATTTGCACGACGCCCAGAGGGTACAGGGGGAGAGAGAGGCAGCATAGGGCACAGGGAGGTGCTGCAGCTCGCCGGCAACACGATGGAGGGCCGCTGGCATGAAGAAGGTATGCCCCGCTGTTGAAGAAGAAGTCCAGCTCGCCGCCCAGCTCGACGTGGTCCGGGGCCATGAGCACCTCCCTCTTGCCGCGCATGGAGACGTCGCAGGTGGAGGCCATGACGCGCGCGCAGCCGCCCTGCGTCGGCGTCGCTCCGAGCTTCTGGAGTCCATGGCTGGGCGCGAGCAGGAGCTTCTTCACGTACATGCAGCGTTGGCATCTCGATGCAAAATCATCACTGTGAATTGTTTATGAGTGCCACGTCATCCATCCATTTTTTATGTCCCTCAGCCAATCAGAATGAGGCATTGGATTGCACACGGATTGTGTGTTTATTTGAATAGAATGAGAGCCGTCGGATGCGTGAGAAGGAAAAGCATAGGATAGCACTGATCGTTCTAGCTAGGTACATGTGGGCCTGATTTGACCTTACACTAGGACCATAAATACACGTGGCGTATTAAAACCCGGTGCGTCACGAATATAAACTTAACCGTGACGTATGAAGTCGGAATGCGCTACGAATATTCCGAGACCAAATATTTTCCTGGGGTCACTCATAGTCGTGACGCACTGTGGGCGGGTGCGCCACGAGTATTCTGCTACCCGTGGTGCATGTTTATTGGACGCGCCACGCGTTTGTGCATAATAAGCCTTTTCAGATTCCAGCTTAGCCGTGGCGCGGCACGCCAGACTGTGCGCCACGGCTAAGTGCTTACCCGTGGTGCAGCCCCTTCTGGTGCGTCACGGATACTTAGCCGTGGCGCACCACACAGGTCATGCGCCACGGCTATTTAACTTAGCTATAAGCCTTTTACTACTAGTGGCCTCGTGCTCGTCGGCTCACCTCGTCCTCGTGCTACGTCGCCACCACGCTTACCATGGTATAGCTTATGACACCATACGCATTATAAAAGGTAAACACGGCATTTAGGAGAACAGTCCAAAACAACGGCTGGACTGCCACTCGAACCCAAGAAACCTACAAGCAATCATGCATCAACACGGACACCAAAGAACTGTAACCAAGTGACAGTTATGCATGAGAGTTCATAGCTCCGTATACACTGCTACTACTAACGTGCGACGATGGTGGAAGGTAAATAGTTTCTTAAAATAAAAACATGTCTTAGATGCACTAGTAGAAAATGAGGCTTTGGGAAGGGGGCTGGAGAGCCATTAGTCCCGGTTGAAACACCACCCGGGACCAATGCCAGGCATTGGTCCCGGTTCGACCTGCCACAGCGCCGTGGGCCAATAGTCCCGGTTGGGCTGGGGGCATTAGTCCCGGTTCGGGCTACCAAGCGGGACTCAAGCTCCGGCAGAGCATTAGTCCCGGTTGGTAGCCCGAACCGGGACTAATAGTCCCCTGCCTATAAAGCCAGCAGCCAGCTTCTAATCCTCTGTTTTTTTCTGCTAGGAGGTGTGAGAGGTGGGTGCTAGTTTGTTTTCCTTGGTATGCACTAGAGGTGTTCGATGAAATGCCCGAGCCACATTTCAGTTCACACAAAATGATATGAGGTGCCCGAGCCACCCTTAGGCTTTGTCCTCTCTCTTTCCTCCGATCGATCGAGGTTAATTAGCAACTTAGCTTTGTCTTTTAATTTCATCTGTAATTGATACAAATTTTGCATGTGTCGATATACGGTGGTCATTTCAGTATTGAACATGTCTTTTAATTTCATCTGTAATCGAGGCATTCTTTCACTCAAGCACACTACACAGTTCTACAAAGTTCTACCTTCGTGACTCCGTATATCGAGGTACACAAGAATAGTGTACGCTCCAAAAACCCAGGGAAGCCTGACTCCTGGATTAAACAAAAACACATGGAGACTTTCGGCAGTTGGTTGCGATTACATCTCATGAATGACACCGATGTTGGAGATCAACTCTACTTATTGGCCGCGTCACCATCTTTGACTGTATTGACTTTCCAAGGGTACGAGATAAATGGGAATACATTTTACACGATTGCCCAAGATAAAAAGATTACCAACCAAAACAGTGGTGTTCGCTTTGATGCAACAGACGAGAATGGACAAAAGGACACATACTATGGTTACATAGAAGATATATGGGAACTTGACTATGGACCTACTTTTAAGATCCCTTTGTTTCGGTGCAGTTGGGTAAACATGAATGGAGAAGGGGTAAAGGTAGACCAGCTGTACGGAATGACAACAGTGGATCTCAGGAATCTTGCGTACAGAGACGAACCATTCGTCCTAGCCAATGATGTGGCTCAGGTTTTCTATGTGAAGGACATGAGCTCTAGACCGAAAAAAAGAAAAGATAAGGAAACAAATACAGCTCACGATGAGCCAAATCGTCACATAGTTCTTTCAGGAAAAAGAAACATCGTGGGAGTCGAGGACAAGACAGACATGTCAGCAGACTATAATAAGTTTGATGAAATTCCGCCATTCACAGTGAAAACTGACCCAAACATCCCGTTACATAATGAAGAAACTCCATGGTTAAGGCCGAAAAAGCGATCATGATCTAAGTATGAGTGTAATAGTATATAAAACAATTTATGTATGAGTGTTCTCAAAACCTTTTTATGTATGAGTGTTGACAAAAACTGGTGAGAAGTTCGTGTACAAAACACACAGTATCACCTGCATATAAACCGTATTCGGTCGATGAACTAAAGGATTTCTAGATAGAACAAAACACACGGTATCACCTGCATACAACCCTATTGTGGCTAGAGAGTGCCCGCATATCAAATGCACCGTAGGGCGTATGCAGGTGAAACCGTTTGATTTGTATTCGGTCGATGAACTGAATGATTTCTAGATATCCGCTTCACTCTTTCTGCTGCAACAAAAACGGGCATTCGATCCAAGCAGCGGCAAGACTTCTCTAATGATCTGCAACCGTCCCAACAAGTGTTGGGGATATACCAGATCATCAAAGAAGCCTTGCAGCTGCTTGGATCCGACCGAGGGGCATGGCTACCACTTCCACCACCACCACTCCCACCTCCTCGGCAATTCATCATTGTGTCACCCTAATCCAGTGGTTGGATTCAACCTACCCGAGGGCTTGTGTTTCCAACAGCGTCGTTGGATTCAACACAATAATGCTAGGGAACATGCCAGCGGGTAGGCTAAATCCAACCATTGGGTTCGGTGGCAAAGGTAGACGCTCGTTGTGTGCCGTTCGCTGCAGGGACGTCGCTATTTATAGGCGATTAGAAGGTGTACCTGTGGATGAGGTGGGAGTGCAGATCCAACAGGTCACAAGCCCTCAAAAGAAACACACCCCTGATCCAACGGCTCGCAAGCGCTTGAAAGAAACACACGATCCGTGTGCTTCTCTAGTCCCGGTTGGTAACACGAACCGGTACTAAAGGCCCTGATCCAACAGCTCACAAGCGCTTAAAAGAAACACACGATCCGTGTGCTTCTGATCCAACGGCTCACAAGCGCTCTAAAGAAACACACGATCCGTGTGCTTCTGATCCAACGGCTCATAAGCGCTCTAAAGGAACACACGATCCGTGTGCTTCTTTAGTCCCGGTTGGTAACACGAACCGGTACTAAAGGCCCTGATCCAACAGCTCACAAGCGCTCGAAGAAAACACACGGTCCGTGTGCTTCCGATCCACTGTTGTCATTCTGTACCGTATCCGGTCGATTACCTGAAGGATTTCTGTATACAGCCCAACGGTGGCTCGTGAGTGCCTGCATATCAAATGCACCGTTGGAGCTCAAATTAAACACTTTTCATGTTGAAAGTTTAGTGAGATATTGAATTTAATAGATATAAATTAAATCAATAGATATGAATTATAAGTCAATAGATATAAATTAATTCAATAGATATAAATTAAATAGATAGATAGATTAGATTTTTATTAACAATTTGATATATTATTTGTATTTTTTTGATAAACAGATCAAAAGATATTAAATATATAAGTTTAACTAATGTCTTAATGAATTTATAGGTTTATTAAACAATTTAAAACTTAATCTCAAACAAAGTTGGATTTGATATAAATATATAGATTATATTTTTTGAACAATTTGATATATTATTTGTATTTTTCTGATAAACAGATCAAAAGATATTAAATTTATAAGTTTAACTAATGTCTTAATGAATTTATAAGTTTATTACAATTTTTTAAACTTAATCTCAAACAAAGTTGAATTTGATATAAATATATAGATTATATTTTTTTGAACAATTTGATATATTATTTGTATTTTTCTGATAAACAGATTAAAAGATATTAAATTTATAAGTTTATTGCATTTTTAAACTCTTTATTAAAAAAAAATACCTTTAGTCCCGGTTGGAACCACCAACCGGACCTAAAGGTATTTTGGCGCGCGCCTTTTCGGTGCCGCCGAAAATTGTCTTTAGGTCCGGTTGGAGGCACCAACCGGGACTAAAGGGTTGGTCTTTAGTCCCGGTTGGTGCTGCCAACCGGACCTAAAGACCCTTTAGTCCAGGTTGGGGTGGTGAACCGGTACTAAAGCTATTTTTTTAACTGTTTCTTCTTCCTCCTCCCCCAAATCTCCTCATTCTTCTAAGGACCAGCGCGAGGAACAAAATCACACCGTCAGGCTGCCAAATTCCGGCGCCGCCGTCCTGCTCCTCCGCCCTCCTCTTCCTCCCCTTCGAGCCGTGCTTGCAGGGACGAACGGAGCCGGACCAATCGAGCTCTTCTCTCCCGCCTCCGGCCGCCGTCGCCACGGACGGATTCGGCACTGTCCGACCTCCTCCGGCCTCCCCGAGCCATCCATCGCCTTCGAGGTGAGCTCCTGGTCCTCCTGGACCCCTCTGCCCTCTCCCTCTCTCTCTCTGTACCTCGCCGTCGTCGCGATCCTCCGTCCGCCGCCATGGGTGGAGGTCGCCGTCACTACTCCGGCGACATAAAAGGGGTGGCGCCGCCACCATATGGTTTGCCGTCGTCCGCCGCGTCCAACGCGCCCGTCCGCGCGTCCTCTCCCGCTCGGAATCGTCCAGCGTGTGCGCGCCTTGCTTGCTGCTTGCAGTGCTGACGTCATCATGACGTCAACCAATTTTAATCGTTTTCTATAATTGTTAAATCCCTGACATGTGGGACCCGTTGTCAGACTTATTCTTTTGCGGAAATTCCAGAAATTTGTATAAACTTGTAAAATTCATAATTAAATATCTGTTTATCAGAAAAATATGAATAAAATACTAAAATTCTCAGAAAAATTAGATCTATCTATTTATTTCAAATTCATGCATGATTGAACAACTTCAATTAAGAGTTGTCTAGATTCACCAAAATGCCACTTTATGTAATTATGGGGTTTTCCCCAAATATTATATTTGGACCTCATTTAAATTGGTTATCAGGCGTTAGGGTTTATTTTAAATCCATGTAACTTGTGATGTCATCATTCTTGTATGCGCATTGCACGATGCTATGTTGAATGCTTGTCGTTTCTGTTTTCCGGTGTTCTGTCCCTTCTCGGTAGAACGAGGGAAAGGTTGTAGGAATTTTGTATTAGCTTATATTGTATTATATTAGTCTCTTATATTTGTGTAATAGAAATATTGTATCAATTTTGTATTAGCTTATATTGTATTTATTAGTCTCTTATATTTTATTAGAGAGGGAACTTGTATGAAACTTGTATCAATTTTGTATTAGCTTATATTGTATTATATTAGTCTCTTATATTGTATTAGTCCAACATTGTATGTTCAAGTGATATATATCACGACGACGCTTAGGAACAACGGGCGCAGCAACGCGCACCTTTCCTTTTAGTACCATTTTGCAGCAACACGGCAGAGACGGCTCCGAAAATAACCTTCGCATTTTGCAGAAACCATGGATCCAGTCGGTAGAGATTAAAATGACGAACATATCCTCGAGGATATGATCCGCGGCGACGATGTCGCAAGTCAATTCCTGAACGAGTCCGGTGAGGGGGATGACTCTCTCAACCAAGGTGACGGCGGCCCCGACGCCTGGGAAGAGGCCGTACTCGGTAAGGGGAAAGCCGACGAGGCAGAAGCCGGTGACTCGGGTGCCACATTGATCAACACAAACTCCGGAGAGGTGCATATATATATTTATATTAATTAATTTAGCCTCCGTTGTCTATATACACATATTAACGGTCTTTCTTCTTTTAGCCCTCCGGATCGAGCAAGTCCACTGCGAGGACGAAACGAGGACCAACCAGAAAGTTGGAGGACAATGTCCGGTACAGGATCGAGGTGGTCGCTGCAGACGGCGAACCCATTGCTCCAACAGATGTCAAACAGAAGTTTGTGAAGCAATGCGGTGTCATTGTTAGGGACTTCAAGCCGTGGGCACATGGGTTTCCCGTGGAAAGGAAATTATTTCCCGATAGAAGTCATATGAGGAGAAAGGTAAGGGAGCAACAGGAAGAAGCCGAGAAGGCAGACCGGCTCCGCGCACTAGAAGAAGGGTACAAGCGGCAGTAGGAGCAAATCGACCGACTTAGCCAGCAAGGCACTCTCGCCCTATCTCAGCAGCACGTCGATGCTGCCGCCCCAGCGAATCGGAGAAGCAGCGTGGCTTCGAGCAGGGTCGTTGATGATGATGATCCTCTTCGTCGCTACCGAGTGGATGATATCACGGAGACCACAACTTGTGAGCTACATGTGAAAGTGGTGAACATAAGCATGAAGGTGGCGGTCGGCTATGCCGTACCTATTGGACCTACACCAACTTTCCATTGCTCCCCTGTTCCTCTTGGCTACGCTATTGTCGGGGTGGATGAAGTTTTTAAAGGATTTGAGGAGCTGAAGCTGGATCACCCCGCAGGTGAAGATGGGGAGATCGTTGAACTTGGAGAAGCCAGAAAAAACACCATTCTATGGCGAAAGGAATTAATCGTGCTTCCAAGGCCATCGACTCCTCAGAGTAGCGATCCAGCACAACACTCTCTAGCGCAACAGTCTTCTCCGCCGTTGCCGCCTCAGGCGCCGTCTCCAGCGCGTGAGTCTCCGCCGCCTCAGTCTCCAGCGCGGCCGTCTCCGCCGCCTCAGTCTCCGCCGCGTGAGTCTCCGCCACCTCAGTCTCCGGTGCGTTCGGGTAGGTTGGGGTTGGATAAGAACCGATTACCGAAACGTAAGTTATCACCCCTACCAAAAATACCTCACAATAATATGATCAAGAGACCTTACGACCGTACACCGGAGGAAAGCGCGGTGTACGTAGAAGCCGAAAAGGTTGCGTGGTTTGCTAAGTTGAAGGAGAAACCGAAAAAGTTTCCCAACACCCCAGAAGAGCATGGCAAAGTCGTAGCAATGCTGAAGAATATGCAGCAACCCCCGCCAGCGGAAGAACCAGACTACGAACGCTCTATTCATAAGGCGACGAAACGGAAAGCAGAAAGATCAGTTCCCCAGCTCGGAACACAGAAAAAACAATCAGTTGCCCCGCTCAAAGTGGTCTCCAATACCGAGGCGGGGTCGAGCAGAGTACGGCCCGTTGTTCCGATCGACGACAAGTCTTGTACACCTGAGATTGTTGCCATGTTCGGAGAAGCAGCCGCTGCTCAGGGCTTGACTATTCATATGTACTTAGACCGAATAGATTATCACAAAGTTGCAGACTACACATACAAGCACGGGCGTCCTCTCGTCAAAACTGAGTTGGTCAAAGATCTACCAACAAAAATGCGAAGATTGCATAATTGGTACATGGCAGCCTCAAATAGAGGGGGGGATTGGCTCTACATTAAATATGATAACAAGGCTTTCGGGTCTGGAAATGGAGTGATAATGATTTAATTTTCTGAATTATTTCAGTTGTTCCAACAAAAAGCCCTCGACAAAGCTATTATCAGTGCCTATTGTCTGTAAGTATTATTTCTGTAATTAATTTTCTTGCTAGCTCACCTCGTTCATTGTATTTTATAATCTTACTCATCACTATATTAATTATGCAGAATGAAGATTCTTCAATGCAGAAGAGGACAAATCTATGACATTGGGTTCATTGACCCAAATGTCGTTCATGAAAAAGTTCTCGTTGAACATTACCAAGATACAGAGAATAACTTGGTAAATGCATTCTTGTTTAACGAAACCAAAAGAGAGATACTATTTCCATACAATTTCGAGTAAGTGTTACTGTCTTGTACACATTATTCTATTTCACTTAATTTCTCGATGTTAAGTGTATAATTGATAACTTATGCATGCGCAGATTCCACTTTATTCTGCTAATCATTGTGCTGGACAAAGGAACAGTACAAGCCATGGCCTCGAGACGTCATCCCCTTGAGCACTGGGAGAGCATGCAGATATGCCTTCAGAGGTAATTTCAATCATTATGTCAGTATATCGATAGCAATTAATTAATATATAAGTCTTTTATTCATTTTCTTTGCCGGACAGGGCTTGGAAACGATTCACTACAGCCGCCAAGGATAGGGGTGCTTGGGCGGAGAAGCTTGACTTTAAAAGATTAGATGTAAGTACTACTAGCTATATCCGTGCATCATCTCTTTGATTCTAGTTTCAATACCATTACAATTCTTGATTTTTATTTTCATTGAACTTTGTTCCTGTAAAGTGCTTGGAGCAGCCAGAGGGGACAAATTTATGTGGATACTACGTCTGCGAGTTCATTCGTCAGACGTGTTGTGAAAAGGGCAGAATTTTAAAACAACTTGAAGTGAGTATGCAATATTCACAATTTTTGTTTATTGCCATCAATTTTGTTTAGTTTCATTCATATATATTGACCACTTTTTTTAATTAGATCGAACGGTTGCGAGATGGCCTTCTACCAATGGATCGTGTACGAGCAATCCAGGAGGAAATTGCCGGATTCATAGATGCAGAAGTCCTAAATAAGAATGGAGAATACTATACTGATTCTAATGCATATGCGGAAAGTAGAAGATGATGTGTTTATATTACAAGGTGATCGAGTGTAAAAAAGATGTGACGATGATCGTGTGTGTAATATATTTGTGACGATGATGTTTAATATATAGTGGTTCACCATATTGATTCTACATTTTGGTATTTTAATTTCATTTTTTTACATAATCAAATAGGTCTTACTTTTCTGAACATTTTGGTATTTTATTCATATTTTTATGAATTACAGAATAAGCATTATTGATTCTACAAAATTAAACCTTTTTCTGAAATTTGTGAAAAAAAATTCGGCCAATAGTCTCGGTTCGTATTACGAACTGGGACTAAAGCTCCTGGGCCCGACGGCAGCGGAGGGGCCACGTGACGCCGGCATTAGTCCCGGTTGGAGTCCCAACCGGGACTAGCTTTAGTCCCGGATTGCTAGTCCCGGTTGGGGAACCGGGACTAATGGCCCAACCAAACCGGGACTAATGCCCCTTTTTCTACTAGTGACGCTAACAAGTGCTAAAGCACAGCAACGAGGAGAGAAGGTGCTGTTGCCAGTAATACTTTCTGATCGTGCACGCGCTCATGGGAATGAAATACGCACCAAATTGCAAATGAATGGAGAGTCCTGCTATAACCGGAAGAGGAGCTCGTCGGCGGCCGGCCGGACTGGCATGGCACGCGACGCAACCCGGTTTTAATTCCTAGCTCGACCCGACGTTGCCCAGCTCTAGGCTCAGCCTCGTGTTCGCCGGCTCCTCATCCTCGTGCTCCACCACGCCTCGCCTCGCCAAGTCACGCGCATACCGCACATGGATATAGTGACAGTGGCTTCTACTTATAGAGACATGCATGCTTGAGGGATTGAGACGTTGTGCGGGAAGAGATAAGAAAAGGGGCAGGAAGGTACTCTCATCTCTTCCGTTGGAAGGGAAGAGGATGAAGGGATGAGATGCACATCTACCATTGATGGCTTGTTGAAAGGAAAGAGGATGAAGGGGTGAGATGCACAATGACATGGAGGGTTGTTGGGCGGACATAGAGAAACAGATTAAAAATCATGCACGTAAACACGGCGTCGAGTATGCCATGTTTTTCTGCCTGTTCGGTTCTCCAGTCCGCTAGCACACAATTTATATGAGGAATTTGCATCAATTAGCCACAGTTATTGCAAACGATTAAAGATAGAGGATGCTAGAAATTGTAAACTGAAACGTTGAGTTAAATTACCAGAGCGATTTCCTTTTTTTTTTACTGCTATAATTCCATCGATTAGATCCAGTAAACTAGCGATTCATCTGCTAACTGATCGATCAGAGAGGAGCTGCGCTCGCGTCGGGCCGGTGAGTCCTGCAGCAGCCCAACTAATTCGCGGGCCTGATGCACTGACCAGAGCCCAACCTGATGCACATGCCAATAATACATGGCAGGTACTAGTGACTTTTTTCGGCCCGTATTCCTGTGCATCAGGGTTGGCCCATTGGGCTCCGCCCCTTCTCCTCTATCCCCTATGGATTGGTTGCAACTCCTAGTAGGATATAGGAATTAACTAGTAAATATGCCCGTACGTTGCAACGGGAGTGTAAAATAATAGGGTAACTTGAAAACCCATTTAACATGCAATGATTTAACATATAGAAGAGGTGTGTCTGCATTTTATCAAGTGGTCAAGGGGGTATTGGATCGATTGCAATGTAAGATGAAGCGATTTATCTAGTCACAAAGTAGGGTTTATTTTCACCACTTAATGGCAAATTAAGTTGTGACATATAAAATATTCGTAGGATTTGTTCTCTCCAAAATTTCAATAATATAGTAGACATCCGAGTGGAGTGGAGATTCTCAACAACAAAAAAAATCCAAGTGGAGTGGAATATGATTGATTACATCCAAACTTTCTAGTCCATGGAGTAGAACATGATCAATGTTCTCAATTACCATAGCATCCCATGTTTGTTTCTACTGGTACAAATACCCAGTAACAACCATTCATGTTTGCAAATAGGGAACAATGACTTTAAATCTCTAAGTATATTGTAGCAGAAAAGTGTATCAGTGTGGAGACAAAACAGGCCATGTAGCCTACCAAAGAATTTAAGAACATGAATACATCAACGTTGACTCGCAGCATACACCTAGCAATATCTTGCACAATTTTTTCTAACACAGTGTTGCACATAATTATAAGCATGTATCAAGTACTGGACAAAAACAACGGTTAGAGTAATGGATCCTTCGTGATATCTCTAAGGGAAACGCTAATAAACAGCCGGGGGATCCGCACGTCCGCATCCTCCGCACTCTCCGTACGCCACGTGTCCACGTGAAGGCCCACCTTCTACCTTATCGTCTCCCTACCTCTGTTTCTTGCACGAGCGAACTAGCGAACCACCTCCCGCTGCTCTCGCTCGTGCGGCGTCGCTGCCGTCCCTCTCCCAAGTCCCAACCACATACCTCGCTGCTCCTCTCTCACCCGTCCCCGGCGTCGCTCCTCTCTCGCCTGACGCCGGCATCCCTACCGTCTCGCCGGCGCCGGCATCTCGGCGGTGCTGCTACAAGCATACGGGCGCTGCAGCAAGGTGCTTCCCATCTCTCAACTCTCCCATACGGCACCCCTCCTCTCTCTCCCAATACTGCGCCTCGCCGGAGTTGCTTCCAAACTCGCCGGTGATGCTAGTGGCTCCCTGATGCTACCAGTGACAGCCGACAGGGCATGCTGCTACCAACGATGGACCACGTTGCTACCGATGGTGAGCCGCGGTGTACCGGCCGGTCGTGGGGCGGCTGTGCTGCCATCCGGCGAGATGCTGCAAGCGAAGGAGCGGGGTTGCTTCTTCCGGTGGCCGGCGGTGCTCCTGGCGCCGGTCGGCGATGTTGCAAGCTCTCGGTCGTAGTGCTACTCACCGGAGTTGGTGGTGCTTCTCGCCGGAGTCGATGGCGCGCCCATGATGCTACCAGCGGTTGGCCACGCTGCTACCAACGCAGGGCCACGTTGCTATCAATGAAGGGCGGGGTTGCTGCTACTGTGCTACAGGAGGTCGGTGGTGCTACTCGCTGTCGCTGGAGACGGTGGTGCTACTCGCCGGAGTCGGGGGTGTTACTACCAGCGGTCGTATGTGCTGCCAGCCGGACACCGGGATGCTGCTAGGGTTCCGGCCATGCTGCAAGCCCACAAGCTCTCGCCGGAGCTCTTTGCCGATGCTACACGGACGGCGGTGCTGCAAGAGGAAGGTGTTCCTGCTACCACCGGTGGGCGCCGATGCTACCGACGGAGGGCGGGAAGAGAGGGTCGGAGGTGTTGGACGAGATCGGTGGTGGTGTTAGCTGAGAGGGAAAAGAGGAGACGGATGTGGTCGGCAGTTTTTTTCCCCACAGAAAAGGACACGTGGCGACTGCTCGAGTCGGGGGATCGGGGCTTCCGATCCCCCGGGGGACGCTCAGCACCTCCCTATCTCTAACTGTAATTAATAAGCTCCAATATTTTCTAAGAAAATACCAGTCAAGGGGGTGGAGGGAAAAACTACGCACCTTCTTTAGTCCACCGTTTGTGTTCACGGAGTGAACACCGTAGAACCTTGTGATCAGAGAGCTCTTGTGCCCGTAACGTGGTTGTAGTAGGTTGGCAATATCCGAATCAACAACTACACATCCAAAAATTTAATTCACAGCAAAAATAAAATAAAATAAAATAAAATAGAGTAGATTAGACCAAAAATGATTAACGTAAGAGACATACATGCTAGTGTTAACCTTCACTATTAATTTCTTGACACTCTTAATCATGAATTGCTCGTCTTGCGTGAGGTAGAAGTTCCCGCTCTTTCCGGACTGCAAGGTATCGCCCCCACAGACCGCAAGCATGTAATCAGCTGGATCAATGGCAAATAACTTCCTCATATGCATGGCAGATAAAGAATCCATCACACATATAGGAACCAAAATTTACATTCAGTTGCATATAATATAATATCTCTAGGTCTCATTGCTTCATTAAATAGTCAATCTACTACCATTGCTCTGTCATAACAATATTAGGTGATTGAATAGTGAACGGTACCACTTGTTGTAAACCAACAACAGTATATGCTATGCAGCCTATGATGCCAGAGTGTCCATGCTGAACTTTAAAGGAGCGACATTATTTTTGACAATCTGAACTGCAGATAGCTCTGGAAAAAAAGTGTAAAGTGAAAATACCTTGATTTGGTACAACTTAAGCACATGCGCTTGTGCTTTCTTCTTCTGCGAGGGCTGCTCCAGGTCGTTGTTGGCCTCGATGCCCCCTGTCCTTGAGAGGCTGAGACGTCCCGCTTATCCTTTTAGGTTCGCAGTTGCTGCTCGCCATGGGGCTGCCGCCCATTCTGCGGTACTCGATCAAAAAGAAGGGGTAGGGGATGCCTGAGGGGAGCTGGGATGCGGGTGGCACGGTTCGAGTTAGTGGGAGCTCGGGCAGCGGCACGTGCCGGTCGACGAAGGCATGGAGCACGATTGCAGACAGACTTGGGAGAGGAGGGTCATGGCGGCAGGAGCTGGGCTTCTCCAGATCCGGCGTGGGGCTGTAGTCGGGTGCGGCGGCGAGGCTCTATGACGGAGCCCTAACTCTAGGGCGACTTAAGTTTCCTCGTCTGCGGCGGACAGACGGAGATGGCGTCGTGCAGGTTGCGAGGTCGGGCGATCGGTGCCAGCTGTAGTGGCGGTATCCTTTGTAGCCTTGCACAGCCTGGCTTGGTTCGTTCCGTGGCTGCTAGGAAGGAGTTCGTGGATCCGTTTTGATCATCGCGTGGCTCTGCTGTTTTCGAACTGAAAGCAACACATATTGGATGGGTTGGCCTGCCATCGGCTGAGTTGTCAATCGATCGACGATGGATAGAAGAAAGGAAGGGAATAGATGGAAAGATCCAACGAAGGTGTGCGGGACAGGAGGTGCGGAGCGGACGACGTCATAGGAAACACACGATCGAAACGGTATGATAAATTATCAATGGCACTGGTGGGTAATTCTTCTGAACTTTAGGGGCAATTGCAATAACGGACCAAACCAAACCGCGGAAGGCTTAACGCTTTTATTATTATAGGTATAAATTAGGTACAGTGGTTTACGGCCGATCGAGAGAGCAATATTTTGCTGGTTGCTAGACCATCTATCTATCTTTGCTTTGTTGCTAACATGCATTTTTTTTTTGCTTTGATCATAACCTCATCAAAGTAACTTCCTGCAGCCGATCAAGCGAGAAAATTATGAGCCCGTGAGTTTCAAAATAGCACTCAAAAAATTGATCTTGCTAAAATAGCACTACCGTTGCCTATATACCACTGCCGTGATGTCTCAAACGTTTCACGTCCTTGTCAGCTTTTTGAGAATGACAAAATTACCCTCCTCTAGAGTCTAGACCCCGACAAAAGTCCAAGCACGCATGGATTGGCCTCTAGCCAAAATCCTCCACCGTCTGGCCATGGCGGCGTCCCCGACCACCGTATCGTCGCCGCCGCGGCTCCTTTACTCCGAATCCATCCCTGCTTCTCGACTCCCTCATCAGCTCCGCCCTTGCAGCCTGCCCAAGCTCAACGAGGGGACGAGCGTGGCGACGTCGGCGCCCTCCCAAGATCCTGACGCCGGCGCCCTCCCGAGCTCCCGCCATACCCAGCTCGCCACGTCCTGCGACACTCCCCCGCCCACCGTAGCTCCGACGCGTCCCTCGCGCCGGCCATGGCCCTGCTCACCGGCGCCTGGCGAGATGGATGGCGCGCCGCCGCTCGTCGTCGGGATCCAGCTCCGCGGCGAAGGGTAGGTGATCGAGGGGTGCGTCCCTCATACCGGCCATGGCCCTGCTCACCAGTGAGTCGGCGCGCAGAAAAGTTGCACGGGCGCCGGCCTATCCTACAGGACCCAGGTCACTACAAGGCGGCCATGGTGGGGCGGCCCAAACCGTGGCATCGACGATGACCAGCAACGCGTGAAACTTGTCGAGGCATTTCGTCAAACGAGCTGCGCGCAAGAGCTCTCGTCTTCTCCAAGTCCGGCCAAGCACAGCAGCCCTCGATTCGATCTCCGTCGTTCGTCACCTTCCATTCCCCTGAGTGACTAGCAAGCCCGCAAAGGCCTGCTCGAGTAGGTGCTCGTCCTCGAGCTGATCCCGCCGTGTCCTGCCGTTGCGGTCGCCGGCGGCATCGACGAGGCTGTCCATGACATGCCTCGCTGTGTGCGACCTGCAGCGGCAAGCATCTCTTGCAGGTTAAGGGCATATAAGTCTATTTGTGTAGGTGTTAGTGCATATTGGTGTTTTGGCTATGAAAACCAAATTGTAGTGGTATTTTGGCAAGTTCAGTTTTTTGGGTGCTATTTTGGAACTTTCGGTTCTCACTAGTGGTATTTGTGGCAACTCTCTCGAAAATTATTAAGCTTTGGTCCTGGACTAAGATGACAAATTTTTGAAATTCTTGGTACTGTGGGAGACGATATTCAAAGCTTAAAAACCTTATTATAACGAAGTTGCAACGTCTCTCTATATCACCATCGATTTACAAGGAACATATTGCCATATTGCCCTTCAGCATCTCCCTACGTATATAGCATTTAAGCTACGAGCAGCTAATGAAATAAGCCTGAGAATCCACATACACACACTTGAGCCGCTACGAGCTTAACGCAACACATACACATAATCGAAAAAAAAAACTCTTAATGTTCACTATACACACAATCTACACTTGAGCTGCTATAATCTTTACTCCACTACTGAGCAATAAAAAATGGGTTTGCCCAAAAATGGCCTAGCTGAGGCGACATGATCCCGGTACAAGTCAGACACGCTCGCCGCCCGCTCGCCTTCAGGTCCTTGAGCTGGACCGCCTTCTCCATGTCTACCGCTGGCTGCAGGGCTATCTGCATATATCATAAAAAGCATGAGTGCATGCTAAGGGGCTGTTTGTTAGCGCTTCAGCTGCAGCTTTTGGGGTCGAGAAGTGGCAGCGCAAACAAACAACGAAGAATAGAAAAGCGCTTCACAGAATCGCTGTTGGAAAATGAACTACGCTCGGGGGCGAGAGCGGAAGCTGGGCGAGAGGAGCTTTCCCTGCTTTTCCCTGCTTCCCGAGATGCAACGGACGGACATGCCCTCCCTAGTTCGGGTTATTTACAGAAATCATGCCACCGCCATATATATGGAAACGAATCGTGCAATTAGATCGAATCCACCGCCCCCAACCTCATTTCCCCTCCCGCCCAGAACAGCCATGGTGAGCTAGGGTTTCGCCGCCGCCGTTCCCCTCCGCCGCCACCGCCGTTCCCCGCCGCCTCGTCCTCCTCTCCCACCGCCTCTCCTCCCAGCCCGCCTCCTCGATCTCCTCGAGCCGTCCCCTCCTCGAGCCTGCCTTGCGACTGGAGCATCTACTGCCGCCGTTCCCCGCTGCCGCCGCCATTCCCCGCCGACGCCGCCGCTGTTACTCGCCACCGACGCGACATCCTGTCCTCCACCAGGTCACTCCGTCTCCGAATCGACGGGTCGGTCTCGTTCCCGTCGGCCGCCGGCGACTGGAGCATCTCGAGCCGCCGCGTCGCCGTTTCTCGTCCGCCGCCGTCCTCGTGACCTTCTCCGACGGTTTCGTGCGGTACTGCTCCGACCCCGTCAGCTGTTCTTCGCCGCCGACCACGTCCACCGCCCTGCTGCACGAAGCACATCCTGCAGCAAGGTGAGGCCATTGCCTTTTCCTATTTCTTTCTGCAATTTGGATTCTGTGGTTTAGATGCGTGTATCTGATTGTTCATATATACATGGTATTTGTGATGTTTATATTTGTGTATCTGATTGTTCATAATAGATGGTATTTGTGATGTTTTTATTTGTGCATCAGGTTCATATATATATATATGGTATTTGTGATGTTTATATTTGTTCATCAGGTTCATATATAGATGGTATTTGTGATGTTTTTATTTGTGCATCAGTTCCATATATAGATGGTATTTGTGATGTTTTTATTTGTGCATCAGGTTCATATATAGATGGTATTTGTGATGTTTTTATTTGTGCATCAGGTTCTTGTGTACACAGAATGCATGTATAGAAAGTATTTTGTGCAATTTCAGTTAATATCCGTATCATGCATGTAATTAGATGGAAGATAAGACACCTAAGGCACATTGGGATGCTTTGTCTACTACAATCTTTTGTGAGATCTGCAAGGCTCAGAAAAATGCGGGTAATAGGCCTACTGCTTTCCTTAGTTCGGAGGGGTACAAGAATTTAGGTAGAGAATTTGGGCTTAGGACAGGGAAGAACTACACCAAGGCACAGTTCAAAAATAAATGGGATTCAACCAAAGCATTGTACCAAGCATGGGTTTATTATTCTATCAAAGCAACTGGACTTGGTTGGGATCCGGTGAAGAAAACAGTTACCGCAGATGAAGCACAGTGGGCTGAATTGATCAAGGTATGACATTTGCCATGTTTTTGTCATATGTACATTTCAAAATAGATGGATCAGATTATGGTTATTAACTTGTGAAATCTTAAACAGGCTAATAAGCTTATTGCCGGTTTTCGGAAAGGTCCTCCGGACAACTTGGAGTTGATGGAAGCCATGTTTGAGGATGCCCATGTTGATGGGACATCGGCGGTCATGCCGGGAGTGCCAAAAGAAGTGCCCGCTGATTTGGTTGACCTTGTAGATGATGAAGGGTCGGCCCCAACACCTCCTAGTGTGACTAGAAAGCGTGGGGCTGCTAGGATTGCATGTAGCCCGGGGAAGAAAAAGAAGAATCCCATGCAACAAGACTTCAAGCGTTATGTTGACCATTGCATTAATGAAGATCGTGGAATATCATCTTCAACTCAAGTAGTTGAAGACATCGAAGCCATAATGAAAGAAGTTGTCGCATGTGGAGCCGTTGAGGGTAGTGTTGAGCATTACATAGCAACAAAAATATTTGGCAAACTTGAAAATCGAGCTTTCTTCAATACCATGAAAACTGCGGATGGTCGGCTTCGTTGGTTGAAGATGCAATATGAGGATAGGAAGAGAAATTAGAGCTACTTTATTTGCATCTTATGCCCATCTCATAATGTTCTTTGAGATTGTATCCTTATGCTACCATGTCATGTACTTTGATATTTGTATCCTTATGGTACCATGTCATAATGTACTTGTGATATTTGTATCCTTATGCTACCCATAAGACTTGGAATATCCCTGTTTTGGTCATATAAAGTGTTGTTTGGTGCTGTTTTGATCATGAATGGTGCTGTTCTAGTCTGTTTGATTCTGTTTTGATCATACAAATTCTGTTTGCTGCTGTTTTTATCATATAAATTGCTGTTTTCATCATATACATTGCTGTTTATATGCTGTTTTGGTCATATACATATCTGATCATTTCTATGTTGTTGTTTTTAGATGAGCACAAGTCAGAGTAGTGATGCAAGTGACAACGATGATGGCATTGAGTCCGCACTTACGGATTCAAGAAGGCGTCGTCGGCAACGGGATACACAATTGTTGTATCATGTTCTTACACACTCCGAGAAGCATCTCATGAAGAAAAAGAGGATAGAACCAAGATACACCGGACAACAATGGGTATTTGATAACTTGGGCAACTCGAAGGATTGCTATGACATGTTTAGAATGCATAGGCCATGTTTTGATTCTTTGCATGACACTTTGGTTGAAAAATACGGTCTGGAGGGGTCAACCCGCATGTGTTCTGAGGAGGCACTTGGAATGTTTTTGTGGACTCTTGGTAGTCCACAATCCGTGAGTCAAGTTCATAACCGATTCAAGAGGTCAAAAGAGACAATCAATAGGAAGTTTGCGGAGGTGCTATATTGCGTGAATCAGTTGGCGGGAGATATCATCAAGCCTATTGACCCACAGTTCCCAACAGTGCATGAGAGGCTACGGGACTCAAGATTTACTCCGCATTTCAATGGTGCAATTGGTGCAATTGATGGGACACACATACCGGTTATTGTGCCAGCTGCTGATATGGTCAACCATGTTGGTCGCCTTGGATATTCGACACAGAATGTTATGGCTGTTTGTGATTTTGACTTGCGGTTCACCTCCATAGTTGCAGGTTGGCCAGGTTCCGTGCATGACACGAGGATATTCAAAGATACATTACTTAAGTTTGAAGCAAATTTTCCTCATCCTCCTCCAGGTATATGTTAGCTTGTGCACTCTTCAATGGTTGATATTGGTGTCACATATGCTATCACCTACTTCTGTTTGCTATTACTAACTTGTGTTTCATTTTTTTCGTTCAGGAAGATACTATCTAGTTGATTCGGGCTATCCCAATCAAGAAGGGTATCTTGCACCATATATTGGAACCAAGTATCACCTACCGGAGTTTAGACTAGCTCGAGCACCTTCTGGGAAGCAAGAAATCTTCAACCATGCCCATTCATCTTTGCGGAATGCTATTGAGAGAGCATTTGGGGTATTGAAGCAAAAATGGCGCATCTTGCATGGTATATCAAGTTACCCA
This sequence comes from Puccinellia tenuiflora, assembly GCA_012064385.1. NCBI lineage: Eukaryota > Viridiplantae > Streptophyta > Magnoliopsida > Poales > Poaceae > Puccinellia > Puccinellia tenuiflora. The sequence continues at coordinate 1,784,282 of QRDG01000027.1, forward strand.
TTGGAGAAGCAGACAGAGATTATCATTGCATGTCTAGCATTGCATAACTTCATTCGTGATAGTCAGTTGTTTGATCTACACTTCTATCGATGCGACAACGATGAGAACTATATGCCTCCAGGGCATGTTACTTCCACACCAGGAGGCAATGTAGGCAATGATTTGGGAGGGGATCATGTTAGCATGAACAACACTCGTGACAACATAGCTAACGCTTTGTTCGCATCAAGGGGAGGTGTGTAGACGTGAGAAAACTTCTATCTCTTTTGGGTTCACATAGAGATGTCTTGTAATATATATGTGTACATGTGACAATCAACGCTTTGTTCGCATCAAGGGGAGGTGTGTAGACGTGAGAAAACTTCTATCTCTTTTGGGTTCACATAGAGATGTCTTGTAATATATATGTGTAGATGTGACAATCTCTTATTATCTACGAATATATGTGATGTTCTATGTTTCATATAACTCATGAATTAATTTAGGAAGAAACGTGTTCACTTTTAGAAAAAAGTGAAATAAGATAATTCAGCCCTTAATGAATATGTGATATTTTATGGTTTCTATAATTTTGACCTAAAAGCCAAAAGTCAAAAACCAAAAGCCGAAGCAAAAAAGACAAAAGCCTAAAAAATAAATCTAAAATTATTTTGATAAATAGCGTGTTTACTATTATTTTAACAAAAAAAAGTAAATTGAGGTAATTCCAAGCATGGCAATTATGTTAAAAAAGAGTCAGAATTAGTTAATTCGTTTCGAATCAGCATTTATACAACTTCTTCAGCATTCAGGGGCATTTCAGACATTTCATCCTTCAAACCAGCTACAGCAGCTGTCAAAAGCATTCCTGCCAAACATCAAATCTCTACTTCCAACAGCTGCTTCTCACAGCTGCTTTTCCACAGCTCAACAGCTACAGCTGCTTTTCAAAAGCTGCAGCCCAAACAAACAGACCCTAAGATTGATTGTGCTATCGCTCCAGGACCTGAATGCTAAGGTATGATAGATATACAAGTAAGAGGATACTACCACATATGCTACACGATCATGCTCCGACATAACGAGCTCTAATCTTATGATATACAACTAAGAACATGCTTAACAGACATATGCTGTTTGTTATGCTCGCGCATAACAAGGTATACTTTGTTATTATGACAAATGGCAAAGGCGAAACGAAATCATCAGCAAGCACGACATAAGAGTTGCAGATTATTTGATGTATGGGATTTCAAGCATCAGTCAAAATCTAAAGTTCACCCAAATTCTTACTTCAGGTATCCAACAACAGGGTTTGTTACGGAGTTCTAAAATACCTTGCAAGAAGAATCCGAGCTTCCCTCGGCTAGGAACACCAGCTCCTATCACCACCAACATTTCTCTAGCTTTTGGTGGAGACAGCAACAGCATGGTTCAGCTCGTTGCTGCAACATCAGGTTTCAGCTCACTTGCTAGCTACTACCTAACCTACTGCAGCCATGGCCGACTACAAGAAGCTCCTGCACGACAATAAAAAAGGTTCACCTCTACAGCCCAAGAAACGTACAAGCAATCATCAACACATGCACGAAAGAACTATAACCAAGTGACAGTTATGCATGAGATTTCATAGCTCCGTATACAGCTACTCTCAAATGTAGCTAGGATGCAATATTAAGTTCTTGCTCTCAAAGGACCATACGAAAACAGGGTATGGTAAGATTGCAAGTCTAGACATGAAAAGAAAAAGGAAATTTTACAATCACCACATGTTAGACTGGTTTGCTCAGGCAGATTTCACAACTAGTTCATTTCAGCTAATGAAATAATCAACCACAACCAGAAAGCATCATCTAATAAGATCAATTCCACGGCCCATTCAGCACAACATGCAACGTGATTGCACAAGTACTACCTTTATGAAGATGAAGCCAGTTAGCTAGTGCTACTGCCCGGCAGCGTACAGCTGCGCCTACCCAGCTCCATGTTCACATGCTACTGCGCTGGCATCTACGAGATCGACTTCTGCCCTGACATTTACAAAAGAGACACAAAACTAAGGAATATAAGACTGGCAAAAATCTCATCGAAATTGAAGAAACTCTTACAGTAGCAAAGTAAGCCAGTAATGGCGCAAATGTAATAGTCATAATATGTAAGCATTTTATTTCAGTAGCAGTAAAGCTCAACTACTTATGTGGCCTGGACAATTCCAAGCTATGTAATTTCAAAAGAAGAACTTGTCATAGTAGTACTAATACCTATAAATGGGTATATGTAGTGGTACTGCAGCCTATATATGCAATGCTATTGCTGCCTATATATGTGGTGCTACTAGTATTCGGCAATTCAAAAATCAAATGTTGCCAAAAGGAAGAAATAAGAAAAGGGCAACACGGCCGATCAATTTGAATGGATAGAATTAATAACGTAATGTAAAATGTCAAACATCTTTTGTCACAACTTTACATGACCTGATCGCCTTAAAGAAAAAGGAGAAAGAAATGATTTCTGATCATCACAAAGAAAAAGGTGAAAGAAATGCTTTCTGATCATCACAAGGCATTGAAAACTCAAGGTTCTGAACTTCTTACATACAAGCACAACCAGAGCATGACAATGACATTGTTACAAGCAAGATCTAGACAATAAAAAAACAGTGCTCCAAGTCTGAAAATTCATGAACATGCAAAAAAAAGTACATTTTACTTGATAACAAGTGTGCCCTTTTAACCAAAACCTATAGTGCGCTGGGAGCTGCAGAACTACAGTACTCCAGACCCAAATTACCTATTAAGGATGTGTTCGTTTCTGGAATCTGGAGGAATGGGACGGGACGGTTCCGTCCCTAGGACCCGTTCCTGTGTTCGGTTGGAGAGTAGGAACGGAACCTAGTAGTCCCCCGGAATGGAATATACCATGAAGATGCGGAACGCGCTGATCCGTCCGAATCGGCCGGACCTGGCGGAACGAGTCGCTAGTCGTCACCGCAGCGAAGGGAAAGAAAAGAAAAAATCTCTATCCTCACCCCCACGACCCGTCTCCCTCCAGAACCCTATTTTTCTCTCCCTCTCTCCTGCGCCGCCGATCTCCCTCTCTCCTGCGCCGCCGCTCTCCCGCCGCTCTCCTGCGCCGCCGCTCTCCCGCCGCTCTCCCTCTTGTCTCCTGCGCCGCCGCTCTCCCTCTTGTCTTCTGCGCCGCCGCTCTCCCTCTTATCTCGTGCGCCGCCGCTCTCCGTCCCGTGCGTCGCAGCTTACCGGCGGGAGTGGCGGAGGAGGGGTCGGGCGGGAGTGGCGGCAGGGAGTTGCAGGCTCGCGGAGTGGCGGCAGGGAGTTGCAGGTGCAGGCGAGGCGGAGCAACAAGCAGCCCCGGCGACGGTTAGCAGGCGAGGCGGATCAAGCACCCCCGGCGGCTGTGAGGTAAAAATCCGAGTCAAATGCTCATATTTTTGCAGATTGGATTCGAAAATGTGGTGTGTCTTGTGCTGTCCTATTTTGCAGCATATAACCTTGATGAAATCTTGTGATATCTTGTTCATAAGCCATGCAATTGTTAATTTAGAAAAAAATGAATGCATTTGTAGATGGGCAAGATGATGGATAAAAGGAAAAAGATGATTAGAGGAGCTGCTGTTTTTGTATTTTTTGCTGCAATTGTTGTAGCTATTCGGGCTGGGAAAGTGATGTCAAATGTAGAAACATGTTGAGATTCGATAGGGCTCCTTTCTTCAAACTTTGTGACATATTGAGGGATCGCAAGTTGCTAGAAGATAGTGTTCATTTAAATGTGGAGCAACAAGTGGCGATGTTTTTGCACACCCTTGGACATGATGTTCGCAATAGGGTTGTCGCAACCAATTGTACTAGATCATTCTCCACAGTCAGCAAATACTTTAAGCTTGTCCTCAAAGCCATCGGTCAGCTACGCAATGAATATATCATGCCACCATCATCGGAGACCCCAGAAAAAATAGCAGGAAACCCTCGGTTCGACCCATATTTTAAGGTGAGCTACGTAATGAATATATTTGCTGAAACTATTTCTTAGCCATATAGGATACACTTCATATCAATTAATTTTTACCACTATATAGGATTGTATTGGAGCTATTGATGGCACACATGTGAGAGCATCCGTCCCAAGAGATTTGGAAGATGCCTTCCGTGGTAGGAAAACATATGCCACTCAAAATGTTATGGCAGCAGTAGATTTTGACCTTCGCTTCACATATGTGTTGGCTGGCTGGGAAGGTTCAACACATGATGCATTAGTTTTATCTGATGCATTATCACGTGAGAGAGGCCTACAAGTACCACAAGGTAACAAAATTGACTTAGATTCAGCATATGTTGTCCAAACCATTGTCACCCTAAATAAATGTTTTATTTTTAGGCAAATACTATCTTGTTGATGCCGGATATGGAGCGAAGCCCGGTTTCTTGCCTCCTATTCGCAATGTGAGATATCATTTGAACGAGTGGGGCAGCAATCCCGTCCAAAATGCAGAGGAGCTATTCAACCTTAGGCACTCGTCTCTACGGGTGACGGTAGAGCGTGCTTTTGCATCACTCAAGAGGAGATTCAAAATTTTAAATGATGCCACGCCATTCTTTTCTTTCTTGGTACAAGTGGACATTGTTGTAGCTTGCTGTGTTCTTCATAATTTTGCACTATCACAAGGAATTGATGAATTCATTGCACCGGACGTGATCTGGACCACACAACCAATCCGGTCACAAAGCCAACAAGCAAGAGACCATAGGGACGTGGTAAATGCTAGGCAACAAATGGCTAACCAAATGTGGGCGGATAGGCAGGCCTATTATGGTCATTGAGTGTTGCATTCTACATGTATTTGTATTCAGTTGTGCTACCTTTGTAGTCTTTTATTGTAATGAAACGATTTGTTGGTGGCTGGACAAAATTGTACTCTTTTATTGGAATGATATCATTTGTTTGTGATGCTTAAATTCATGATTTGGCTACATTTTGATGGCTGGACGAAATTGTACTCTTTTATTGGAATGATATCATTCGTTTGTGATGCTTAAATTCATGATTTGTCTACATTTTGGTGGCTGGACAGGAATGGAGAGCGTTGATACCACCGAGACAATCATCACCGGTGCAAGCAAGAGCACCAAGGGAGGGGTGGTCGCATGGACCAATGCCATGTCCACCTCGCATCTAGGTTTTTTGGCTGACCTTGTGGTTAATGGCCAAAGAACTTCAAGTGGCTTCAAGACTTGTCATTACAACCAATGTGCCAACTTTCTGAATGAACATTTCAAGCTATCTTTAACCGGAGATCAAGTTACCAACCATCTTAAGAAGTGGAGGAAGATTTGGGGCAGGATAGTCCAATTGAAAAACTTGAGTGGAGCTCTATGGGATGACGATACTTGCACCATTAGGCTCAGTGAAGAACACTATGCAGGGCATGTTGTTGTAAGTTTGTTCACCAAACATTTGTGTAATTTTTGCTACTCACTTGCACTATTTGAATGTGTTATGTGTGGCTCACTTGTTCTTTTTTTTGTAGAACAACAAATCTGATATTCCCTGGTTGAATAACCCAATTGAGCACTATCGTGCAATGGAAACCATTTTTGGGGGATCCACGGCTACGGGGAAATATGCCAAGTCAGGGAATGATGCTTTCTCTATTGATGTTGAAGAAGAAACTGAGAAGCAAGCTTCACCAAATGTAGGTGAGTCTGCTGCCAAAGCACCAGCAAAAAAGAAGGCTAAGATTGTGCAAATTGAAGATGATCCTCTAGTCACCACTCTCAAAGATGGGTTCAAAATGGTGGCTGAAGCTCTTGCAAAATCTGGTGAAGATGATGCTGCTGTCCCTGATGATTTGTGGGATGTTTTGAATGCAATCAAAGGATTCGATGAGGAGCATATTGTTCACTACTATGCTTATCTTGTTGAGAACAACAAGACTGCAAAAGCATTCATGACACTCAAAAAAGAAAACCAGTTGGTTTGGGTGTCTAGGTACGTGTTCAAGACCTTTGGAGTGTCCTATAATCTGAACTGATGGTATGAACTTCAAGTAGCTTGATGGACTGTAATGGCCTTTATAATTAGATGGCCTGTAATATGAACCGTATGAACTCTATTTTCTCCTTTTGGATCTCTACTATGACATTAATGTGGTTGAATTCGGACTCGTTTCGAAGACTATTATGGTTGTATGCATCTAAATGTCTTACGTTTGCTGCCATATATATGTTTTGCTTGTGATAATATTTGGTAACTGATTATTGCTAAAAATACAAAGGAAGTGCTGCCAAATTTTTTATTTTGCCTGATGCTAGAAACGGGAGGTATGCTAGAAACAGGAGGTATGTTCACCGTGTACAGTAAAGAGGTGAGCTGAGCCAAAAAGATGCCATTCCGTTCCTCATTTTTGCTCCCAACCGAACAGAAAATGGAACCGTTCCGTTCCTCGATTCTTCCCGAACCGAACACAGGGTCGGAACCATTCCATGCCCTCGGAATGGAACCATGCCATTCCGTCCCCCCACGTTCCAGAAACGAACACATCCCATGATCTTGGATATCGATCACCTCCTTGGCTCCTTCAGTTGATCTTGGAAATCGTGCTCTACGCAGACTACACTACCCTCTCCGCACTCGTTGCCTGCCCACTCCTCCACTGTTCTCCTCCCGTGACCCCCCTTCCACGTCCGAGCCATCCATCTCTCCCTCCCTCGCGGGGACGCACCGATGGAAGGCGACTCCGACGACACCGCACCACCGATGCACATCGTCGTCTTCCCGTGGCTCGCATTCGGCCACCTGCTCTCCTTCCTCGACCTCGCCGAGCGCCTCGCCGACCGCGGCCACCGCGTCTCCTTCGTCTCCACGCCGCGCAACATCAGCAGGCTCCCGCCGGTCAGCCCCGCCGTGGCGCCGTGCGTTGACCTGGTGCCCCTGCCGCTGCCTCGCGTGGACGGCCTCCCGGAAGGAGCCGAGGCCACCATCGACCTGCCACCCGACAAGTACGGTCTCCTCCAGAAGGCCTCCGACGGCCTCGCCGCGCCGTTCGCCGCCTTCCTGGACGCCGCCTGCAACTGCAAGAAGCCCGACTGGGTCATCCTCGACACCTTCCACCATCTGGCCGCCGCTGCGGCCCTCGACCGGAAGGTGCCGTCCGTGATGTTCATGGGTTACTCCGCCGCGACGTCCGTCCTCTACGGCGTGCCGCGTGCGTCGAGGGTGGTGTGTGGCGAGCTCGGGGCGTCACTGGTCCAGCGCTGCATGTTCACCTACGAGACGTGCAAGATCATCGCCCAGCGGTGCTGCGTGGAGCTGGAGCCAGACTCCGTGCCCCTCCTGTCCAAGATCTTCGGCAAGCCGCTCTGCCCTGTCGGCCTGCTGCCGCCGCCTCTTGCAGGCCTGAGGACGAACGGTGCGGCGGCCAAACAGGGCGATGCGCTCGTGTCATGGCTCGACAGGCAGCCGACCAAGTCCGTCGTCTACGTCGCGCTGGGAAGCGAAGCGCCGCTGAGCACGGAGCAAGTGCACGAGATGGCTCTGGGCCTGGAGCTTGCCGGCGTGCGCTTCCTCTGGGCTCTGAGGAAACCCAGTGGCGTCCCTGACGACGCAGACATCCTTCCTCCCGGTTTCGAGGAGCGCAACCATGGCCGCGGGCTCGTGACGATGGGGATGGTTCCCCAGACGAGGATACTGGCGCATGCAGCCGTGTGCGCCTTCCTCACACACTGTGGATGGGGCTCGACCATCGACGGGATGCAGTACGGACACCCGCTCATCATGCTGCCGTTCTTCGGGGATCAAGGGCCAAATGCCCGACTCATGGAGATGAAGAAGGTTGGGGTGAAGGTGGCGAGAAATGAGAACGATGGATCTTTCGACAGGGAAGGCATCGCGGCGGCGGTTCGCGCCGTGGCGGTGGAGGAAGGGGGTAGAACTGTATTTGCAGCGAACGCCAAGAAACTACAAGAGCTTGTTGCGGACACTGCATGTCATGACAGGTGCATTGATGCGTTTATCCAGCAATTGAGATGTTATAAGGAGTGATATATAGCTTCTGAAAATATGCATTGGTCGTATATGTATGTGGGTCGTATTTCCAAATCGTTCGCTAGCTTTCCTAGGGAACTCACTGCTCATTATAATACTCAAATGTTAGTTGGGCTCATCAATGCACCTCTAATGGCATGCAGTGTAGTATTCCCTCCGTATCAAAATATAAAATGTTTTAGCATTTATCTTTCCATCCGTACGTAGATATGTTTTAGTGTAAGATTCATTTCATGTTTTAGCATTTGAAAATACTGCAGTCTCTACTTTGTCTGTAGGAGATGATAGTACTGTTTAATTAGCATGTTTCTTGTTTCCGTAATTCGTAGTTGAAAATATGTACATATGCATGTTTAGTTTGTGCAATTCGAAGTCTAAAATATATGAAATATGATCAAATTTTGAAGTTTCAACATGTGTGTTGCCCTATTTTAGGGCATCTGCTACGGCAGGAAAAAAAAATTGGTGCCATGTTTTACGGTATCTGCTACGGCAGAAAGAAATTTGGTGCCCCAAATTGTTCAAAAACTAACTTTCTCATGCTTAAAACTAATTTTCAGTGTCCTACTTTAGGACATGTGTTGGAGATGCTCTTGAATTCTCTCCTCGTGTTGGATTCGACCCTTCTCATCGTTCAAATCTCCAATTTTCCAAAGTCCGCTGCACCATACGAGCATGACCACGACAGCGGTCGGGATACGGGGAGAAAGTTTTGCCCGCTGCCAGTCCGACGAACTCCCGCTTCCTCACACCGTCGCGGTCGTGACGGCGCTGCTAGATGAGTAACGTCACAAACAAAGAACGGAATATCACTTTTCTAATTTACTAGCACGGCGGCCCTCGCAAATGCGAGGGCATCAACTTTAGTGTTTCATAATACTAATTAATCATCTTTGTATTACACAAAATATTGTTAAAACGGTAATGACCTAACTTTATTTTTATGTGTTACCGGTCCATATTATTTATATGTACTCACACCATATATTTTGTATAGAAATTTTGCAACTACATTAGAAGGTACTACCAAGAGCTATACATCTTGAAGCTCCACTTAATCCCATGTGATTTCATGGAGACCAAAACAACATCCATCTATTATAAAGACTACGTAATTGTTAAAGGATCCCCAAATATATTATAGTAATGCCATTCCATTTGACTAATTAACTCAATACATATAATGGAGAAAGTATTTCCTTACAAAAACCTCATTTGAAAACCTTAATTAGCTAGACGTACATTGCAAAGATGATATCAGTAACATTCAATGTTGCAGTCACTAATTAGTCCCTCGTAAGTTACAGTGTGAAAGTATAAGGGAAAAATCCTTGATAAATATTAATACGGCCTTAAAACATGAAACGTGTTTGGTAATCTCCCATAGTTGCATACTCTAATTAGATAATTAATTGATAATTTAGGCACTGCAAACGTGTCTGGAGCAAAAGTAGAATCATTCCCTTGAAAGAGCTAGTTCCCTTGAATTTCCCGGGTTCGAGTCTTGCTCCCGGGTTCGAGTCTTGCTCACACACTTATTTTTCTGAATTTCCAAATACGAAACCGGTCAAACCGGAAGGGCCGGTTTAGTGCGGAACCGGCCGGTCGGACCGGGTTTTCCCGGTTTTATCCGGTTCAGTGGCGGGGCCGGTCCAATGCGCTTAACAGACCGGGAGAGGCTCCGGTTCCGGTTTTTTCCGGTTGAACCGCCGGTCCGGTCCGGTTTTTTAAACTATGTGCGGAATAGATCGATTTTATGTGTGGCTACTCCGCACGCGTAGCGATGCCAGCTCTCGTCGAGTTGCATCGTTGCATTATCCCTGTACGCATCAGCAGCCAACTGATTAGCACTGGAAAACCCGATCGGCTGTCATCGAGTTGTATGGTAGCAGCAAATTAGCTAGCTTCGCATGATCGCATCAGGTTAGAACCAAATCTAGCTAGCTTCGCATCAGGCTAGAAAAGGTCGTTATGCAGGGTACCCCGTTATGCATCAAAACTGATTAGCAACAGCAATGCGATGGAATGTCAAATACTAAAACATCTTATATTTTGATACGGAGGAAGTAATAGATAGATGTAGAAAATTATAGAAAAGGCCAAAGAGTTTGTGGCAGGCCAAAGGCCGAAGAAGCCACTTGCCTTAATGTTAGAAAAGTGTATGTACAAACCCGGGGTTGTGAGGACTCGGATTTTACATTTAAGAATTGAGAGAGTACGAGAGATTGACATAATTTGTTGGTTGTATTATGAGACGTCGATCCGAACTTGCCAAACCTATGGGGCGAATGCACGTACTGGCGTTGCAAGAATTCTAGCACCAGACATGCGAGGACTGGGACCATCAAAAAGTCGTGGTGGATGTAGTCGTGTGAGGCGGCGAAACCGGTTGTGGCCATCTTGTATGCCTAGAGAAGCATGGGGGCAGTACTCAAGTAGCCGAGGAAGAAAATAACGGTGACATAATGTTGGAGGAGCAGCGGCATCAACAATATATTACGTGTGGCTCATGCGTACAAGTGAACATGATTATTGTCACTGTTTTCAAAATAAGAGTATCGAAACACGAGGAGCTGAGGAAATTGTATTTTGTAAGTTGTTTATCAAGATGTACCTGCAAGTTATCTAAATACCAAATAAGTAAGAGTGTGCTAAAAGTGTTTGTGGGTGTTTGTGTCAAGAGCAAACATTACTAAAAAGGAGAGCAACTAAAAGCAGTGTTCAAAATATCGGACGGTATACAGATATATTGGCCGGTTTATCGGGTAAGATAAGCGAATACCGCCGGCATTTACCGGTACACCGATATATCGGCTATCAGACCGATATATCGCCGATATTCACCAATATATCACCGATATTCACTGGTAAATTAGTGGGACCCAACCGATTTAGCTCCAATTTTTAATTTTGGTTGTGTTTTTGGAGTCTTGATGCCTTCTATTTGTATAAATGGTTACCTCCTGTACATATTAGGTTGCTTAAGAGTGATACATATGAAATGGCTTACGAGTTTGCCATGTAAATTGATCCTGATGATATGAAAATCTGATATTTTTGAAAAGTCTTGCTGATAAATAGTCGACTGATAAAATCGATAAACCGGCCGATAAGCCGTTTTATCTCTTATCTTGGGTCGAACGATAAGTTAACGAGAAGCGATATCCCGAACATTGACTAAAAGTGAACGGAGTGGAAACTTCTAAAAGCGTTCTTAGAGATAGTTGGATCCACCACTAACATATGTTGGAATAACATAATTATAGTTATTTTTTTATTATGTATATGATGTGTGTGGGCGAAGTCCCACATAAAAATATGCCCTGAAATCTTGTTTATTATTATATATTTCTTACGAAATACCTTAATTGCATATGTATTTATACTAATTTTATGGTCATATTTTAAGAAAATATAGTCAAAGTTATGTGGTGTTCACCGGAAAAATTCAACCACACCTTGCATTTCAGGACAAATGGAGAAGTTATAGTGTTTACAGTGATGGAGTGACCTCTTATGCACATAGCCATAATAGGGCATGGTTGATTTCAAATGTAGAAAAATAAAAGGATCCAAGACATCGGGGACCAAAAGAATTTCTCAAATGTGAGAAAATTGCATCTAACACCAGGCTTTGAGGATTTTGTTGCACCAAACACAAAAACAAAAACACTTTTGCAACGAACCACACAGGTTGGTCTAATTAGTTGCATCCAACCCAAATCAACAATTTAGTGGTCTTGACATGTCCATCGTGGCAAATTATTTGTAGTTTGTTGCACAAAAAACCATAATTTGATAGAATTGTTGCACATAACATAAATATATTCATTATCTGAGTTTAGGGTAAATTTTCATTAAAAAATGGCAGCATAAGCATGGGATATTATCCGAGTTTAGGGTAAATTATATGGATATATTTAACCGAGTTTAGGGTAAAACTTTCTAAAAAAATGTTCAGCATAAGCATAGGCACTGTATATATTTATTATCCGAGTTTAGGGTAAATTTTGTTTTAAAAAAATGGACAGCCACCGCATGCGACACATCCGGCACCACCCGCCGCACTGGAGGAACGCCGCTAGCGGCGGCCGCCGCCAACACCCAACATGCCACCTTACCCGGGACACCCCACATCCACAGTCGCCATGTAATAATTGAAAAATCTGAAGATTCAATATTTTATATGTGCGACTAAACATTTGATTTCGAACTGGTAATGAGATGGTAATATTTTTTAATGTTTCTATAAAAGTTTACAACTTGTAAGATAATTGTGTTGCTCAAATGTTTCCATTTTCAAATGTTATTCTGCCCATTTTTGAAAAAAAAATTACCTTAAACTCAGATAATAAAATATTGGTGTTATGTACAACAACTCCACCAAATAATAGTGTTCTGTGCAAAAAGTTACAAATCATTTGCCACATTGGACATGTCAACACCACTAAACTATATATTGATTTGGGCTAGATCAACATGTGTGGTCCATTGTAAAAGAGCTTTTGTTTCTGTGTTTGGTGCAACAAAATCCACAAAGCCTGGTGTTAGATGCAGTTTTCTCAATGTTCTATAGACGTTGGATCCTCTAGATCATATCCTACTTCCCAAAACGGAGAACATGCGTGGAGAGCTAACACTATATTGATTAGATGTTAAACTCGAGACTTGATTGTGTTGGAAATATGAAATAGAGGCAATAAAAAATTGTTATTATTCTATTTCTATGTTCGAGTTTTCATGTTATTATTCTATTTCCATGTTTATAATCTTTTTTTTATGTTCATAATAAAGTTGTTATTATTCAATAAAGTTTTGTGATGTGCAACTTTCAACCAACATTAATCACGACGCAAAATCAAATGGCTAAGTAGTTGACTGATATTTATGTGCATGTTTTTTAGTTGAAAATTTGAGGTCAAAACGAATCATAACGGAAATCTAATGGCTAAAGAGGCCTGAGAAATCTGTTAGACTTGAAATTAGCAAAAACTTAAAATACTCTATGCTAAATTAGTTCCACTTAGATATCTGGCTTCTCCAAAAAATAAGTCTAATTTTCTATATGGAGTATCTTACTTCATTTTGTTGCAAAAAGATCTGAATTATACAGTTATTGAAAAGTGTTCAGTGTTTGCGAAAAAGTCTGAGCACTTCCATATTTGTGAATTTTTTTGAACAATTAACCAAAAAGTTACTCTATCTTTCGAGCCCTCGAGATGTTGATTTTCCTTTTCGCTCGGACATCTTTGCATCCCAACGAACGAAGGAGGGCCATGCATGATTTGAGTTGTGCTCCTTACGCTATGTAGTCTGTACGTAAATCGTGTCGATACTCCATAGTTCTGATAGGCATAGAGTTTTTTTTATAGTGCTAACCATTTTTTTAATTTCAGAATTACAATAAAATCCTGCATACAGAACGATATGATTGCGCAGAGACCCTGTATATATGATGAAGGTCCAGACCATCTTTGCATTGCAGCGAGATTAAGGTGGCGAATCGCGAGCATGTCAACCGTATATACGGACACATATGCGAGATGCCGATTTTGCAATTAATCGTAAAATTTTGGTTCGGCAGCAAAGCTGACGCACGGCAAACACTGAACTCTGCCGCGATCCTACGTTAGCTGGAGACCCTCCAGGGCCTTGCCTCTGCCCCGCCGCCGCTCCCAGAGGCTGTCGGCGTTCTCTTCCATGGCGGGCCGTCTCCCCACAGGCACCGGCAACGGCGGATCAAACGGGCGCGCCGCCGCGGGCAGTCGCGCAGCCCGAGCGCTCCCCGACGACGACGAGTCACTCGGCACGTCCATGACCTTGGAGTACGCGCGCGACTTCCTCCCTTTCCGCCGCCCGAACAGCCCCGCCAGGATCCCGGCCAGGCCGCCGCACGCGTAGCTAGAGCCCGATGACCTCCTCGCGGCCTGGCCGCGCGCGCCGGAGCATATCCTTGCCCCCTTGACCTGCCCCATGCAGCCGATCCTCGGCGACGCCGGAACGCTGCCGCGGCTTCCGGCGGCGTCGTCACGGCCACCGTCGGCCCTGATGACCTTCTTGCCGTTCTGCCACATGGAAGACGGCGACAGCAGCAGCGGAGGCGGCGAGTAGGCGGGCTTTCTCGCGGCGTCCCTCGCCGGCGCCGGCGGAGCAGCCTTGATCGTGACGAGCCATGTTGGCTTCGGCGCCTCGATGTGGTGGCGCTGGCGCCGGTGACGTGCCGGTGCCGCCATGTAGCTGCTACACCGATCAGTGCCTCGCTCTCGCTCGGTGCACGCTCGCGTTTGATGTGTGGGAGGGGTTAAGATCAGCTTGTTTAAAGGGCGGGAATGGAGACCAGGTCGTGTAATCCGTTAACGTGATAACATTATTTTCGCGAGAAAAATTACCAAGTCAAGTCGTTGTAAGCTTGCGAGGCAGTGATCGATGGCGACTTGGGCACGAGTGAGCAACGACTAATGTGGTCTGGTCAAGTCGTTGCCACCTGTTGGTCTGGTCCTTAGCTTGTGTGGAACGGTAGAGGCACAGTCTTCCTTCACGTACTGGCTCGGGCATAAAAAACAGTGTAAACTGACTGCATATGCAACTAGCTGACACGTGCTAGCTGGCCAAAGAGGCGAGGTCAGTATCGGTGTGCAGTACACAATACATAGGTTAAAATGTCGTTTTCTGATGACCAGCCCATCGGCACCTAATTGCGATTGTTTCTTCGTTGAAAACCACCAAAGGTAAGTTCCCTACAGTGGACAGTTTGACTACAGTGTGCTTCCTTTTTAAATTTCCTCAGTGCTCAAGAACCAGTCAGTCCAGATAGATTTGGCAAACTGGAAAGAATTATAATCGAGTGATACGACTTTAAGTACAGACCTGTAGAATATCAGGTACACCTAGTGGTACGACATGGGGCCGGGACTGACCAAATCCAAGCAGCGGGTCGGGGATGCTGTTAAGATGACGACAACAGTGAAGAAACTCGGGAGTCGTTGACGCTGCAGTGCGGTCTTTTGCCACGCCAAGTTGCGGCCGCGAGACTGAACTTATGAACGCACGGCATGAGATTTTGCCACTTATGCAATTATACAAGTGAGCCACACACACCCCTCTCTTGATCAGGATTTCGCCCAATTTTATAAATAAAATCCATCCAGCCAAACCCATATACAGTGGTGAGAAATCGGGAAATGCAACTGTGAACATGGGGCATTTGCACCCGGTTTGAAAATGCATCGTAATATCCAAAAATTCTGAAAAAATGTGCACACATACATGTTATAGTTTATACATGTACGTCGAAAGTTTCGTGGAGAAACGAGTTTTTACTTGAGTTGTGTGAAAAAGACAAAAATCCGTCACAAAAATTTCTCTTTTTTATGGAGGAAAACTAAAAAGTAAACTTTTCACGACACTTTGTGTCGTGCACATGTTTACGCGATACGTATACGTGTACTTTTTCCCAGATTTTTTTTGACATTTTTTAAAAGTGTTTTGAATGCTTTTTTCCAAAAGTGGGTGCAAATGCCCCATATTCTCTTTATTCACTCTCGTGAGAAATCCCCATACAAGCATGTCAAAAGAAAAGAAAAAGTAAGATGGAGACAAAACACCAGATCGAAGTTGAACATGAGAATAGGAGACGCCACACCTAATGGGTGGCGGTCTAGGCTACCGAACATGAATGGAGGAGCGTCGCCTCATAAGACCACGAGGCCCCGATGCACCGACCAAACCAACCTACCGTGAGAGAGGGTTGTTTGACTTCTCGCTCTGAGCACCTTTGGCATGCGTACAAATATAAGAGATCATTGAAACCGCACTGGGATGGAACCTGAGTTCCCCGACGACGCCCCAAGAGGGTAGTGGCGCAATGCATCGCCGCCGAGCCCGCAACGACGGTATAGGGTTTTCACCCGGAACCCAATCACAAAGAGGATACCCACAACAACCATGCATCACCGTCGCTCTGCGCCAATCGCGGAGTTTTCGACCCGATCCTCACATGTGTGATTTAGGATACGAAGGGACCAACCTAACCCGAGGGAAGGGTTACCTTGCCAGCACGAGATCTCCAGATCTTGACCTGGGAGTCGTTGCCGCCAAAGTCACACTGACACCATGACCACCTACTGGCAAACCCCTTGTCATCCACATGACCAAAGAAACACTAGTAGGAAAAGGACATACTAGTAGTGCGTCAAAACACTACCAGTAACATATGAGCGCACGCTACTAGTAACACGCCACAACTAATCGTAACTTGCGAAACACGCTACCAGTAGGGAAGTTTATTGGTAGCGTGCCTGGTGCCCCCAAATACCAATAGGTCAAGTAGTGGTAGCGTGCGCTCCTTCTGATGGCACGCTTCCAGTAAGTACTACTGATAGTGTGGCCTATATTACACGCTACTGGTATGTTGTTTCTGAAGTTTATTTTTTTTTAGGATTCCATACTATTTTGTGGATTAGATTACAGTTTGTAGATATCTATTTAGTTTACCAAATAGTGAAAGAGTAGTAATTAGTTTTTAACACTAAAACCAAAATAGATCGGAGTGATCAAATTAATATAAGTCTCGAACTATAAAAGTCGCGTCACTCAACAAACTACAAAAGTTACGTGACTTAACTACCTAGAAATTGTACTTTAAATTATTTGACGATCCCAACGAACTTGGCATCGATCTAGAGGTAGTTTATCACCAACATCATGTGCAAGTTGCATCTGTCAGTGCTCCCCAGGGCACTTAACTAATTAGAATTTGAACTTCAAATTTATTGACGATCTCAACGAACTAGCTATCGATCTAGAGGTAGTTGAACACCAACATTATGTTCAAGTTATGTCTGTCAGTGTTGCTCAGGGTGATGAGAATAGCTTGGCCAACCTCCAAACCTCTGGCCGAATGGAACTCTCTCCACGCTTGCGAGCCGAGGATAATGCGATCATCAACATCCGTGTGGTGTACGGAACGGTGGTGAACATTCCTGTTTCTCCGTGGCATACTCTAATATTACCGTTATCTGCATGCCAACGCTTTCCGCTACCGCCTTAGGTGTAATCTCCCACATTTAGGAACCAACGAAGGGTACAAGTAGAATTTTGTGCATTTGCATGCATGCATCTGAAAATCCGAATAATTTTTTCGCAAAATAAAATTCTAGAGTGATCGGAGTTCATTCACCTTCTTGAATTAGGGTTTAGCTTATTTTAGGTGAATGCTATAAACTTCAACATGACCTTTAGGCATTTTACTTGTTGTGGGGATTCTGATCCAATTTGAATATACAAATAATATCGAATTGGAAAGTACTTAAAAATAAACAATAAAGTTATGCGTACATATACAATAGAGTAAACAACTCCCAAATAAATACCAAATTAAATTCTTGTTAACACCTATCACCATTTAAAGAATTCTTAAACAACTAAACAAATTATTCTATTGATTGAATCCAATTAAACATTGTATTTCCATTGCCTGAACAATAAAAGTAAATACAAAGGCTTAAGTAATCCTATATTCTTAAACTAAACTTGAGCTTCTCATCTCAACTTAGCTTCTTATCTTCAAATCTTCTCAAAGTCATTCCTGCAAGACAAAACAAAGAAGAAAGAAACGTGGGGTGAAATGTAACAGCCCCAGGTTGGAACCTAAAAATATGAATAATTTTTCCATGTTTTGCATTCATGTTTGCATCATGGCATTGTTTAACTTGCTAAGGTTTGACAAATAACACTTGGAAACATTTGAAAAGGGGAAGCCAAACCTTCCCAAACCTCCAAACCATGAAATGCGAGAAATGGTACAAACCACAACATGGCAAGTGAACATGTTTGTCCAAGAAGTTCCTTAAGTCCAAACAATGCATAAGAACAAAATGGTTTGGCCTCCAATTGTTTCCAACCTTAAAGAAACCCCGAATGTGGTTCAAATCAATTCTAAATTTTGAAACCATGTTAACCTAGGCAAATTTTCAAAGGAAATTATGGGGAGTTTCCATATCTGATTGTGAGCACCCCTGTATTTTTTCTGTAATTGTTGAAGCTTTTTGAAGTGCCACTTTTGAAGATAGCAAATTTTCTGTTTTGAAAGTAATCGCCGGAACTACCAGTGTGTTAACCGGTAGTACCGACGGCCTTCGTTCTTGTGGCGACAGTGGCGACCACTGTCGCCATGCCACCTGCTCCCTCCCCCACACGAGCTACCTGCTCCCTTGGAGAAAGGGGACCCCCACGGCCCTCACCTGCTCCCCCTCTCTCTCCCCGCGCCCATTCCTCCCCGTTTTCCAGATCGAAGTCCAACCCTAGCTAGCTCTCCCGACTGACATCGCCCCGCCGCCGTCCTTCGATCGTCGCCGCCGTTGAGGACCTCCCCGACCAGATCGAAGGCTACCATGAGGAGCACCGCAACCTCGCCCTCTACCTCTACCACCGAAGGAAGCTCGCTGGGAGGTCCGGAATCAAGCGAATCGAGCTCGTCGTCCCGAGGTCCCTCCGCCGCTCGCCGCGCTCGTCCTCGACAAATTCTGGCCGCCCTCGCCGTCTCCGACCTCGCCAAGCACCCGCACGCATCTAGGGTGAGCTCGCCGTCCTCCGGGGCCCCTCCTCTCCTCTTCTCCCTCCCTAGTTAGTCGAGGAGCCGCCGCTCGCTGCCGTAGCTCGCCGTCCCTCGCCGCCGGTCGTCGTTGTCCTCGTCGATTCCGGCGACCTAGGAGTAGCGGCGCCGCCCCATTTAGGTCCCCGCAGCCCGCGCGTCACCTGCACTAGCTAGCGCGTCCACGCACGCACCCCGTTGCCGTGCGCGTGCTCGCCGTCGTCGCGGTCACCGCGCGCGCTCGCCGCGGTCTTGCTCAAATCCATTGACCGGAAGTACCACCGGTAGTACTGCTGTTAGTACCGGTTAATCCTTTTCGGTACTGGACATTCGTGTTTATAACCGGAAGTAGCACCGGAAGTAGCACCGGAAGTACCGCTAAACCGGTACTACCGGGCACTTCACCGGAAGTACCGCCCCAGAATTTTCGGTACTGGACTTTTGTATCTATAAACGGAAGTACTACCGAAAGTACCGGCAAACCGGTACTACCGGGACCTTTACCGGAAGTACCGGCTAGTTTAATTACTAGCTTGAGAATTTCATAACTTAATGAATGTTAACTCAAATCTTGCAAATGCTATATCAATTTGATCAGCAATTCAAATGCCATATAACTATGCTAATGTCACCTCATGACAACAACTTTTACCTTGATGTTAATCTCTAAATGGTTAAACGGATTAAATTAAATTAATCATTTAATTCACCTCTTAATCATCGATAATTGTAATTTTACAAATAAGGTACCAAAACGATCAGAAGAACAATACCTAGCTAATCATGGCATGTTCATGCATATCTAAGCCACTCCTTAGCAATGTAATAATCTATAAGCAATGTGGACATTAAGTTAAATATGGGGTTGCTTCTAAATAATCACACTAATTATTTGGCACTCCATTTCATATTGTTAGTTAAATTATATGATGATACCATTGCATAAAATTGACATGTCATCATGATTGAGCATTTCACCTTGTCTTCATGTTATTTATTTGTTCTTCTGTTATTATTGGGTATCGATAGATTCAGGAGTCGAGGGTTCCCCTACCTACCCCGACGAGCCGTACTACACGCCCCGTCAGCAAGGCAAGAGATAACCTAACCTTTTTGAACCATAATATTGCATTTGATTCCAATGTCACGTTTGATCAAAATATAGAGTACCCTATGGTATGCATTGTCCCCTAAGCCATCACATGTTTTCCCTCCTATGAACCATAGGTTTGATGTGTTGACCTAAGATACTTTATAATTGTTGTATAAATATGCTTAGCTCTGCTTAGCCATGCTTAGTTAAATATTATCTTTGTCCGTTGATTTAATTCCATAATTGTGATGTTGATGGAAAGTTCGGACATGGTGGTTATTTGTGGTTTCTTAATTAAAATGCTAAGAAGGCTTGGATGAGTTGCCATCGGGGATGGTGTTTTGCCTCATTCTTGCCCCTAGGTGCGAGTTCTTGTCTCTAGAACCAAGTTTGAGCGTACTACCATGCGTGGGGGTATGGGCCCCTTACTAACTGAATAACTTGTGCGGGCGTATCCAAGGGTCCTCTAGATTTGCGCTTTCCATTTGCGTGTGAGTTGCAGGTGGTCGAAGGCGCGATAATGAGGGTGTGTGTGGTGTTAGGGTGTGGCGATGGGGGCAGGGGCTGAAATAGGCTGGATAAACTTGTCCTGTCGCCACAGATGACTCTTGGATAGTCTCACGCGAGGTAAAGGTTTAACCGCGCCCACTTGCCAGCTTTCCCCGGAAGAGAGCTAACTAGGCGAGCCGGACGGTACCAATGGGTAAATTAGTACACCCCTGCAGGGTTTAATCTTTTCGAAAAGCCGTGTCCGCGGTTATGGACGCCTTGGGAACGGATTACGAGATCATAGAAAAACCTCAATCTTAACTAAAATTTGGCAGCTAGAGGTTGCAACTCAACGTGTGGTAAAGGTTCATTTCCTTGAGGGTGATTCGGGGGAGTGCCTTGGTGGCGATGAGTGATGAGAACTGGTTACTATGGGTTCGATGTAGCGCCCCGACCCCGGAATTATACAGGGAGGCTATGTAAGCAACACAACCATCAATGTATAAAACAAAGATCGAGACTTGTGGAACAGAACTGGCACAAAGCATGACTCTACGACACAAAACATTTATATAGCAACTCATATAACGAGGAGAATACAAATTTTACAAGGAAAAAGGATCACAGATCCTACAATTCAACAAGCGGAAGCGAAGTAGCGTTGTCTAATACAACAAGACGCAAATTATGGCCTAAGAGGCCTACAGATAAACATCACCCAAGCCAGCTTGTTCCACGGTCCCAAGCTGCCACCTGGGAACCCCAGACTAGTAGTCGACGTCAACGAAGAAACCACCTAGTCGCTCGGTGTCGTCCTCCTCTGAAATACAAATACATAGAGGCAGCAAAGAGAGACTGAGTACGATGTACTCGCAAGTTTAGTAGGGCGATATAGGCCCAATGACTGACGGAGGCTCTAAAGCTGTATATGTATTTCTTTTGCATAAAGCTAAGTTTCATAAACAGATATATAATTGACACATGGCATTCGTCTACTCAGAATACTTTTCAAAAGGGGTAAGAGAGTAACATTTGTCATCATTGGTTCTCATCGAACCCTTCTGTAACCAACCACTCTCATCTCCACTAAGGCACCCCCTCGAATCACCCTCGAGGAAATGAACCTTTACCACACGTTGATTAAATGCAACCTTTAGCTGCCATATCAATTAGGTTAAGATTCTCTATGATCTTATCGTCTATTCCCAAGTTGTCCATAACCGTGGACACGGCTTTTCGAAAAGATTAACCCTGCAGGGGTGTACTATTTTACCCATTGGTACCGTCCGGCTCACCTAGTTGGCCCTCTTCCGGGGAAGGCCGGCGAGCGGGCGCGGTTAGACCTTTACAATGCATGAGGCTTACTCAAGGACCATCAGTGGCGGAAGGACAGGTTCAGCGCTCCCAGCGCCCTGCCCCACCGTCACGTCCTAAACATCACCATCCTCGTTCCTCTTTCCACTCACACCACCCACGCGCAAATGGAAATAGCAAACTAGAGGACCCTTGACAAGCCCCTCACAAATTATTCGGTCGGTAAGGCGCCCATACACCCACCAATGGCAGCACGCTAGTCTTGGTTCAAGAGGTAAAGAACTCGCACCTAGGGGCTAGAGTGAGGCAAAACACCATCCCCGATGGCAACTCACCCAAGCCATCTTAGCATTTTAATTTAGCATCACATTTATCCACCAAGCCCGAATCATTCCATCATCATCAACAATTACGGAAATAATAACGGACATAAAGCATTTACCTAAGCATTGCTAAGCATAGCTAGATATATGAATACCACAATTCTATAGTTATCTCGGCCAACACTTCAACCCTAGGTTTCATAGGTAGGGATACATGTGATTGGCTCGGGGAAGAGACATGCATTAATAGGATTCTATATATTTACCAAAAAGACATTTGAACCGCATGCAATATTATGGTGGATAAAATAAGTTTATAAAAACATAGGATGCTAGATGCCAAGAAGGTTAGGTTATCTCTTGCCTTGCTGCCCGGTCGCGTAGTACGGCTCGTCGGGGTAAGTTGGGGTGACCTCAACTCCGGAATCTATCGATACCCAAAAGAAAATACAAGCACACATAAATCACAAGAACACAAGGTGCAATGCTCAATCACATGATGACATGTCATATTGATGCAAAGATATCAACATTTGATTGATATAACCAATTAAATGGAGTTCCAAATAATTAGTGCAATTATTTGGAAGCAACCCCATATTTACCTTAGTGACCACAATTCTTTATAAATTATTGAACTATTAGATAAAAGGTTCAAAATGCATGAACATGACATGAAGAGGTTAGGGTTTATCATTTCGATCATTTCGGTAATTTATGTGTAATTTTCGGAGCACCGATGAAGTAAAGCAATTTAAAAGGTTGTGGGATTTAGGTCTTGTAACCAATTCAAAGTTAGCATCAAAGCCCAAGGTGTTGTCATGAGGTGATACTAGCATATTTAGATAGCACTTGAAACACTGATCAAATTGGTATAACAATTGCAAGATTTAACGAAGGGAGGCTAAATTACAAAGTTCACAAGTTTTCAGCTAGGTTCGGAATTCATCCGGATTGGGCCGGAATATTCCGGATGGTCCGGAATAATCCGGGCTCATTCCGAGCCAAATCCGAGGTGACCTCAAAATCTTTCGGTTGGGGTTTCGGAATTCGTCCGGAAATGTCCGGAAAAATCCGGTCGACCCGGAATCGATCCAGAATAATCCGGGCGATTCCGGACGGCTTGAAACTGGGCAGAGAAAACGACGGCGGCGGCGGGAACTCGCTCAACGCGAGCAAGAGAGGGAGGGAGAGGGAAAACGGTAAGGGGCCTAGGGGATGCGGGGCTCACCCTGGACGCGTATGGGTGACCGATTAGGCGAAGGGGGGGGCGGCGACGACCGAATCGAGCCGGCGGGCTCGGCCGGCGGAGGATGGTGTCGAGGATGAAAACGTCGGGACCGAGGCTTCCCGGCTCGATTCCTCGGGTGGGCAGAGAGAGGAGAACGCGGTGGACCTCTCCGTGGTCTTGGATTCGTGCGGGGCGGTCCGGGACGGCAGCGGCGAGCTCGGCAACGGCGAAAGTGAGGTGTGGCCGTGGGGAGCTCGGGAGGGAGACAAGAGAGAGAGGGAGCAGGGGGAAAAAGGGGCAGGCGTGCGTCCTTGGAGCGGTCTTTGGCCTCAAGGGGGGGCCATGGCGTCGAGCGGCATGGGCAAGGGAGCAGGTGGCATCGGCGGCATGGCGCCAGTGTTCATTCGTCACTGTGCTTCGTCCGGAATTTTCCGGATGGGTCCGGAAAATTCCGACTGGCCCGGAATAGATCCGGAAATTTCCGGGTCATTCCGGATGAACAGAATTTGGCAGAAAAAGGCCAGGTTTTGAAAAGCATTTTACACAAGTCCAAAAATTACAGAGAAATTTAGGGATGCTCCCAACCAGAATAGGAAGCTCCCCATATTTCCCTTTGGATTTTTAGGGCATCACAACATGGTTCACAATTAGGAAGTGCCTTGCAACACAAAAGAAGTTTTGAGACTTGGAACTAAAATAGAAGACAAACCATTTGTTGTCTTGAGCATTGTTTGAACTTAGGGAAACTTGCTAGACCGTAAGGTCACTTGCCATGACAAGGGTTACACCATGGTTTGCATTTCAAGAAGTAAAGAGTTTTGGGAAGTTTGGCTTCCCTCATTTCATTGTTTTCCATTTGATTACTTATTAACATTAGCAATTTAAAGACATGCCATGATGCAAACAAGAATGCAAAAAGTGGAAAAATTCTTCGTATTTTTCATTACCAAACTAGGGCTGTTACATTCGATGAGAACCGAAGTTAAGGGTTTACTATCTTACCCCTTTATGAAAAACATTCTGAGTAGTCGATGCCATGAGTCATTATGTCTTTTGAAAAGGAAAACTAGCTTTATGCAAATTAGCTACTATACAGCTTTAGAGCCACCATCATCATTGGGCCTATATCGCCCTACTAAACTTGCGAGTACGTCGTACTCAGTCTCTCTTTGCTGCTTATTATTTGTTTCAGAGGAGGACGACACCGAGCAGACAGGTGGGTTCTTCGTGGACGTCGACGAGTAGTTTGGGGTTCCCAGGTGGCAGCTTGGGACGTCGTGGAACAAGCTGGTTGGGTTTATGTTTATTTGCAGGCCTCTTAGGCCATATTTTGGATCTTGTTGTTAGACAACCTATTTGGCTTCCGCATGTTGTAATGATGGGTCTGTGACCTCTTTGTGTAATTTGTATCTTTCTCATATATGAGTTGCTATAAGATCTTTGTGTCGTAGAGTCTGTGATGTGCCAGTTGTTCCACAAGTCTTGATCTCTTTATTATACATTGATAGCTATGCCAGTGTTTATGGCACGATCGATGTGTTGCGTGGGAGCGGTAATTCCATGCCCTTCGATTGTGTAGCATAGCCTGTGGGTTACATAGCCTCTCTGTATAATTCCGGGGTCGGGGCACTACAAGTTGGTATCAGAGCAGGACTGCCTGTAGGAAACCCTTTCTATTGGTCGATGTCGAGTCTAGTGTTGAAAGTTATTTATAACCTAAAAATGAATTGTGAAAACCCTCTTAGGATTCTTTTTACTCCTTATCCAACTCGCTCTCCTCTGAGTATCTTACCTCTATTTGTTTTAACGTGGTGTCAAGTTTTAGGTTCTCGGGGTTGGGTTCCTACCGTCCAGTGTTTGTCTCGAGTCAGTTGTTCTGTTTGCTATCGCCGCGATGACGTGATGTCACTCGAGGTTGCATTAATCTGTTCTTGTGTTAGTGCCATCTTAAATCTCTATATCAAGGACTCTAATGATCTATCCTAAATGTCCGGAGATGGTTACTAACTATGTCCTTGTTCCAAATCTTCAGAATGGCTCCTACCCGTCGTGGTGAACAGAGCAATCCTGAGCCACCACCACCACCCTCAATGGCGGAGGTTCTGATGGCTATCGAGGAGAACCGGCTGCGAAATGAGCGTCTGCTCGAGCAGTTGGTGCAACAAGGGGCCAGGAGGAACAATGACTGCAACACTCTCACCGAGTTTTTGCGGTCCCAACCTCCTACCTTCTCCGAAGCTAGGGAGCCACTGGATGCTGATGATTGGCTCCGTGCTCTCGAGCGCAAGTTTGCGGCCTTGCATGTGCCAGTGGCGGAACAAGTCAACTTCGCCACCTATCTTCTAAATGGAGCCGCTGGCTCTTGGTGGGAGAGCCACGTGTCAATGTTTGACGCTGGCCATGTCTTCACCTGGGCGGAGTTCCGCACCGCTTTCCATGCGGCCTACATCCCCAAGCCCATCATGGACCTCAAGAGGAGGGAGTTCCTGGATCTGACCCAGGGACGCATGGACGTCCAAGCTTATGGGCGTGAGTTCAACCACCTCTCCCGTTACGCCCCTCGGGACGTGACCAACGATGAGGACAAGCAATACCTGTTCCGCAAGGGGCTCGCACCTCGGCTCCGATATGAGCTCCTGCCTTTCAAGTTCCAGTCCTACCAGGAGCTCTACAACCAGGCTCTCACTATGGAGCAGGGTAGGAAGGAGCTGGAGTCTTCCAAGAGGCCAGCTCCCGTGGACAATCAGAGCTCCTCTTCTTCTGAGGGCAAGAAGTGCAGGGTCTTTGTGCCCTTCAGTGCTGTGCCTCGTGCACCCTTCACGCCAAGGCCATCAGGGTACAGGCCACCTCCGCCTCGCCCAGCTACCTCGACCTTGGGTGCGGCTGGAAGTGGCTTCCGCCCTCAGCTGCCTCCACCACCACCGAGGCCCACTTGCTACAGCTGTGGCCAGCCGGGGCACTACTCTAGGGAGTGTCCCCAGAAGGCACCGGCTACCGCAACACCTGCACCAGCTCGCCCTACCCCAGCCGCCAAGGCCATGACCGTCAGTCGTGGCTGCCTGATGCATGTAAAATGCATACATGAACTTTGCACTATAACACTTGTTTTCCATTCATATTTGCATCATATAAGGGGTATATTACTGTTATTTAATGATTTTTGGTAATTAATAATGATTTCCCCTTTTTATGGAATTAATCCTGCGCAGGCAGAAAACCCCTATTTCTTTCCTTATTTATTTCAGGGCCTTAACAACATCACAATGAGCTGCAAATTTACGGGGATCGTATTTGGAATGAGAAAGACCTAGGAGCGAAGAAAGCAAGCAAACGGAGGTCGGAGGGGTGAAAGAGGGTGCCCCACGCGGCCAGGTACAGGGGCCGCATGGGCCCACCTCTTTTGGCCCTCGTGGCCCCCGTTTGCGATGATCCTTCTTACTGAAGCTTCCTCGTGACCTAAAACGCCTATAAAAGATCCCCCCCTCGACGTTTTTCGAAGGGAGAGCCGCCACACGAGAGAAACAAGAAACACAGACCAGGAGGCTGCAGATTGGAGGGGGAAAACTCCGGCGGAGCCCTGCCAGAGAGGTCTCCTTCTTCTCCATCGTCATCTCCATCGTCTCCATGATGAAGAGGGAGTAGTCCACCTCTGGACTATGGGTTTGTGGCAGTAGCATATGTATCTCTCTCTCTCTCTCTCTCTCTTGAGCTTCACTAATTAGCACCGTATGAGCTGCTGAACATGATTACGGTCATCGTTGTATTACCTTTGTGGTGGATCTTTTTATGAGTTAATATATGTTGAGATTGCAATGTTTATTTCAGTTATGAAAGTAGATGCATATTATGTACCCCGTTCTTGTATCCTTGTTTTGATCAAGCATGTTTATGAGAGCGTGTGAGGGGGAACGTGTGCATTAGTTGGAGTAACGGGGGTGGTGATGTGATAAGCTGACAACTTAATATCATGATCCATTGGGTGTTTACCTTACTTTGTTGCCTCACTAGGGATAAACCAAAATACCATGTTGCAAGGTATGAGGAGTGACAAGCCTCTACCTATGACTAGATCCATCATGTTCTTATTTTCACTTCATGTCATTAATCTTAAAGCTATACTCTGAGTCATCTTAATTACTGAGGTGTATGATTTAGTTCGCATCTTGGTGGAGTATAAGTGAGACTAATAATCAAAAGGTCTCTATGTTAGGACGTGATTCCCATATAATTAGTAACATGTCATTAAACTTGTTTGCAATCTAATATGTTAATCCTATGTTTACTTATTTGCCACACTATATTAAAGAGAGAGTGCATGTGTGAAACCATGAACCCCGGTCCATTTTAATCATAAGAAACAACTTTCCAACCACTTTTAAGCATTTTCTACATTCAGCCATTTTAAATCAGAAAATACAAAAACACTTTTATTCATTGCATACACATATAAAAACCCCAAAAATATCATACATCATCATTACTATCATCCTTGCATTACTACTTACCACCATTGCATGTTTATTTACTGTTTTGCATTCATTATTATCTTAATATCATTCTCACACCTTATGCTTGACAACCACTTGGTGAGGTGAGGGCACACAGCAATCTACTTTTTTTGCAGGAAATCTAGAGAAGGACAAGGAGATAAAATACCCACTACTGATTCCCCGAGAGTTCGATATAAACCCTCGAGTCACCCTCGTGGGAAGAAACTTCCACTTCTACATACTCTGCACTTGGAGGCTCAACCTATCCCATATATTATTTTTCTTTTAGGTATCAAGAGTGCTTGGTGGCGTAGTTGAGGGAGAAACACTCTCATCAATTCCGTCATCACGTGTTTTTTCAGGCGCCGTTGCCGGGGAATCATAGCTGGAAGGTTTTATCCAAGGATATCACAACAAAGTCAACTTCATCACCAATTTGTGCTAACACCTAAGCTTGGGGAGGGTTGCACCTACGTGAGCATCATCTTGTCCATCTTTACCTTCAAGCATTTTATTTTGTTTTGTTATTGTCTTGCATATCATTTTTAGATTTCGGTTTGCATTTTTTTTATTTTCAGTTTGGCATTTTGTTTGCATTAGTTAATTCGGTTGCATTATTTAGTTTCATTTTATTTTCAGTTTTGCATAAAAAATTAAAAACACATAAAAACTTGCAAATGGAAAAGAGAACTCATTGGCCATTTAGTGTTAGAAATTTCCCTCAAAATAAGAATGTCCCTATTGAGGAAATTGATGGTACATCCTAAGATAATGAAATCAATCTATGAATATCGTTTCTATGGAAAACCTAAGGAAGATCCTTTAGCTCATCTTAAGAAATTTGATGAAAGATGCAACATGCTAAAACTGAACCATCCTAATGTTAGACTTAAGCTTTTTCCTTACTCTTAGGGGGAAGCATTAGATTGGATATTGAGATGGCCACCTGGTAACTTTAGCATCTAGTTTAATTTGAAAGCTGCTTTTGTTGAAAGATTTTGTTCCATTGAAATGATTTTCAATTCTAAACAAATGGTTATCAAGTTTAAACAAGAGGAAGATGAACCTTTGGTAAAACATGGGAAGATTTAGAAGTATAGGTTTTGGAATGGAACATGTTCTTAGAGATTGGATGCTCATGCATATCTTTTATAGAGGATTATCTGAACCTCTAGAGTCTTTTGGATAAGGAGTGTGAAGGTTCTTTTATGAATATGATTGCTTCTAATACTTATTATCTACTTGATGGCTTGCTTTTAGAAGCAAAAATTAAAGAAAGTTTAGATAAATCCCAAGTACCTGAAGATGTTTTTGATGACCGTTATGAAATATTTGATCTTTATAATAGGGGAGTAAAAGTGAAGAAGTTAAGATGCTTAGTGAAGTTAAAGGATACTTTGCTTGATTTAGAGAATTGTACCTTGCATGAATTAATATATATCTTACAGAAATTTGCAAGTGGTCCTTCTATTGATGCTAACCAATCTGGTTTTGGTTCCTATATTGCTAATCATGTCTTGAAAGAAAAAATGGCTAGATACAATTAAGAAGCTATGATACCACCTAAGCTTGGGGATATATGGATCCCCAAGGTGCTAGTAACTATTGAAAAGAGACACATCATGCCATACTTGATCTAGGATCTAGTGTCTCTATTCTATCTAAAGAATTATATGAAGTACTTGAATTAAAGAATCTTCAAAAATGCTCTGTTGAACTTGCACTTGCTGATAATACCATTAAACGTGCTTTAGTAAAATTAAGTGATGTTATGGTAGAGTTACATATGACTTTTGTACCTGTGGATTTTCTAATCATGGATAGGGAGAATAAAACCTCTAGTCCTATATTCTTGGAAGACCTTTTCTTCGTACCACAAGGGCTATTATATTCAAAGAAAGGGAATGTGAAGTTTCAGTTTCCACATAAGAAATGCATGGAACACTTCCCAAGGAAGAAGGGCACAACTTTTAAGCTCCCTCATGAGCTTCATCTTCGGTAAACAACAAGTAAGTAAGCCTAGCTATATGGGTATAAAGAAAGCGCTTTACGGGAGGCAACCCGGTTGTTTTTATTTGGATTTTATTTGTGTCCTCTTGCTGTAACAAGAGATTGTTTTCTTAGCTCAGTTTCTGGAATTTTTAATAAAGTGCCAAGTTTTACCTATTTTGGTTTGAAAAAGTTGCTACTTCTATTCGGAGATTTTATTCCTGCACGAAGTCTGTGCACGGTTTGATTTTTCATTGATATTCTGTAACTCCGATTGAGCTGAGATTTTAATTGTAACTGCAAATTTTCATCCTCTGTATGCCTGAATGTTTTCAGAATTTTTCGATGAGTTTAAGTAGGACAGAAAAATACGTTTTGCTGCTGCTGTTTTTTTGGACAGATTCTGTCCCATATTGTTTTATGCATAGTTTGAACTTTTGAGTTGAATCTTTTTGATCCAATTGAGTTTATGAGTAGGCATACAACATTATACACTCTCTGATCATTCATATGAATTTAGTCCATGGATTATATGCAGCAAGAAGCCTATTTTTTTATCTCTACTAATATCACCCCACAGAAAAGAAATGGGAGAAACAGTGTTTGAAGTTTTTTCACAGGGATTGGAGGAGATGCACCATGAGTTATCCAAGGATGGTGAAAACCATAAGCTTGGGGATGTGGATAATATCCCCACTGAACCAACATACTCTCGGTTTGCACATGTCTAACTTCTGTTTTTCATTTGAAACACTTTATCGCATAAACTTGGAGCATCTTTTTGTTGTTTTTGCTTTGATTTTTATTATTTTTGAGACCACCATACTATCATTTATATATGAGAAAGCTACTGGAAATATGGGTTGAAAATCTTGCATGCTTTTGTTGTATAGGGAAAAGGGATGTCTAAGTTGATTTTTAATGACACATATAGTTGCATGATTCATGAGCTTCTTTATGAGTAATAATTTGCAAATGCTTTATCATAAGCTATCTTTATTCATGTTTTGATGTTGTATGTTATTTCACCTTGTTTGACATGAATTAGTTAGTTCTATGGACACTCATGCATGCATCTAGATGGTCATCTTTCTCCCTTTTGCTAGCCCAAAATTCCAACAAGTAAAACTCGTTTTCCAACACCCTCAACCCAAGTTTTTCCAGTGAGTCCACCATATCTAACTATTAGCTTTATTCTATTCCAAGTATGTTTACCATGTTATTTGTGTTATCTATACCTCTAAATGAAAATGATTATGTTATTTATTGTAATGGGAAAAGTTGGTTAAAAAGCTCTCGCGACTTGATGCACACTTTATTTTATTGCATTTAATAAACATGAACCATTGTGATTAATATTATGATGATAGTGGCTGATAAATGTTTAAGGTTGGGAGTTAGCCCATATGTGATGTCACATGCAAAGCTTTCAACATGTTCCATCATTTATTTAGTTGATATCATGAACTTTTGTTTACGGATGCCTATCATGGTGAAATAATGTGGAAATAGAGTAAGTTTAAATGAGTTTGTATAAATGGTTAGAGAGAAACCTGGGCTGCTAATCTAAGACATGCATCATTCATGGTGGAAATTTACTTACATGCTATTTTGAACTTTCTGTGATACACCCTGCAATAAAAAGCTATATCAATTGGTAAATAAAAAGGGTGTTGAGGTTGTTCATTATGTTTGTTTGTCTTGTTGTTTTGATGTGGGCTTGATCCATATCATGGGACAAGAGGTACCCCAGTTGAGGCTCTTGATAATACCATTTATTACTTACAATGATAGATAACTTAAACTTGCTTTGTTTCCCAAGATGAGTAATCATGGTGTAGGTACTTGTATTCAAGGGGCATGAGACATCTAACCTTTACTTTATCAAGGACACTACTCATATTTGCTCTCACATTTAACTTTAATCATTCAAGATGCTATGATAGGGAATGAGAGCTTGACACCTAGTATTACCATTGCAATCAATAACTCAAGTAGAA
The DNA here is from genome assembly GCA_012064385.1 of Puccinellia tenuiflora. NCBI lineage: Eukaryota > Viridiplantae > Streptophyta > Magnoliopsida > Poales > Poaceae > Puccinellia > Puccinellia tenuiflora. The sequence goes on from QRDG01000027.1 coordinate 1,815,839, forward strand.
TAGTTGGAGGATAGATGAAACTTATGCATTTTTTACCTCTACTCATTTATATATCCTTTTCAAAGTGTCCACCTTTTACTTCAGATTTTCATCTTCACTCTATGAACCAATGTAGGATGTTCTTACTTATCATATTGCATATTTGTGGTCCATATTACTATCTTTATGTTACACTTTGTGAACTATCATTGAACATCCTTGCATTGAATACTTGATATCACTTCATAAACTGTTTGCATATTGCTACTTCTTTAAATTAATGAATCATTTGACTTTATGTAGCAGTAGCAATCATCTTTTGTATCCATGTTGTTATTATATTGCAAAGTTCATGTTAGTTTTATCACTTTCACACTCGAGGACGAGCATGAGTTAAGCTTGGGATGTTGATGCATGTAAAATGCATACATGAACTTTGCACTATAACACTTGTTTTCCACTCATATTTGCATCATATAAGGGGTATATTACTATTATTTAATGATTTTTGGTAATTAATAATGATTTCCCCTTTTATGGAATTAATCCTGCGCAGGCAGAAAACCCCTATTTCTTTCCTTATTTATTTCAGGGCCTTAACGACGTCATAATGAGCTGCAAATTTACGGGGATCATTATTTTGGAAGGAGGAAGATCTAGGAGCGAAGGAAGCAAGCAAACGGAGGCCGGAGGGGTGAAAGAGGGTGCCCAATGCGGCCAGGTACAGGGGCCGCATGGGCCCACCTCTTTTGGCCCTCGTGGCCCGTTTGCGATGATCCTTCTTCCTGAAGCTTCCTCGTGACCTAAAAACGCCTATAAAAAGAGCCCCCCGCGTTTTTCGAAGGGAGAGCCACCACATGAGAGAACAAGAAACAGAGACCAGGAGGCTGCAGATTGGAGGGGAAACTCCGGCGGAGCCCTGCCGGAGAGGTCTCCTTCTTCTCCATCGACATCTCCACCGTCTCCATGATGAAGAGGGAGTAGTCCACCTCTGGGCTATGGGTTTGTGGCAGTAGCATATGTATCTCTCTCTCTCTCTCTTGATCTTCACTAAGTAGCACCGTATGAGCTGCTGAACATGATTACGGTCATCGTTGTATTACCTTTGTGGTTGATTTTATGAGTTAATATATGTTGATATTGCAATGTTTATTTCAGTTATGAAAGTAGATGCATATTATGTACCCCGTTCTTGTATCCTTGTTTTGATCAAGCATGTTTATGAGAGCGTGTGAGGGGGAACGTGTGCATTAGTTGAGTAACGGGGGTGGTGATGTGATAAGCTGACAACTTAATATCATGATCCATTGGGTGTTTACCTTACTTTGTTGCCTCACTAGGGATAAACCAAAATACCATGTTGTAAGGTATGAGGAGTGACAAGCCTCTACCTATGACTAGATCCATCATGTTCTTATTTTCACTTCATGTCATTAATCTTAAAGCTATACTCTGAGTCATCTTAATTACTGAGGTGTATGATTTAGTTCGCATCTTGGTGGAGTATAAGTGAGACTAATAATAAAAAGGTCTCTATGTTAGGACGTGATGCCCATATAATTAGTAACATGTCATTAAACTTGTTTGCAATCTCATATGTTAATCCTATGTCTACTATTTGCCACACTATATTAAAGAGAGAGTGCATGTGTGAAACCATGAACCCCGGTCAATTTTTATCATAAGAAACAACTTTCCAACCACTTTTAAGCATTTTCTACATTCAGCCATTTTAAAATCAGAAAATACAAAAACACTTTTATTCATTGCATACACATATAAAAACCCCAAAAATCATCCATCATCATTACTATCATCCTTGCATCAATTTATTTACTGTTTTGCATTCATTATTATCTTAATATCATTCTCACACCTTGTGCTTGACAACCACTTGGTGAGGTTGAGGGCACAAAGCAATCTACTTTGTTTGCAGGAAATCTAGAGAAGGACAAGGAGATAAAATCCCACTACTGATTCCCCGAGAGTTCGATATTAAACCCTCGAGTCACCCTCGGGGGAAAAACTTCCACTTCTACATACTCTGCACTTGGAGGCTCAACCTATCCCATATATTATTTTCCTTTTAGGGTATCAAGAGTGCGTTGGTGGCGTAGTTGAGGAGAAACACTCTCATCAATTCCGTCATCACCGCCTGAACCACGTCTCGGCTGAAGGAGTCAAAGAGGACCCAGGTGTTCTCATGGGTACGCTTCGAATCAATGATTATCTAGCTTTAGTCTTGTTTGATTATGGATAATCGCATTCATTCATATCCATAGCGTTTGCACACAACCATCAAATACCGTTTGCGAATATGGACTCCCCGCTAGTGGTCAAAACACCAGGCTCCAGTTGGCACACTAAATGGATCGCTCAGGAGGTCCAGATTACCATAGGCTATGGTCATTTCCGTTCTCGTTGATGGCCCTGAAGTCGGATGGTCTAGATGTCATTATGGGCATGGACTGGCTAGTCAAATATCAGGCCAACCTGGACTGTGCTGCCAAGTCTGTCATAGTGATCCACCCAACCGTCGTGCTGGTGAGTTATTGGTCACCTTCGTCCGCAACCCCATCCGCTGCCCCCCTCTCTCGCCGGAGATCAGCCTATGTTTCCTGGAAGGAACCACCCCACCTGAAATGCATGAGGTTGCTGTGGTGTGTGATTTTCCCGATGTCTTCCCTGAAGAATTGCCTGGCATGCCACCTGATCGAAGTGTGGAGTTTGTCATTGAATTGGTTCCGGGAACAGCTCCAATTTCCAAAAGGCCCTACCGCATGCCAGCGGAAGAGCTGACTGAGCTGAAGAAGCAACTTGATGAGCTGCTGGAAAAAGAATTCATTCGGCCTAGTAGCTCACCCTGGGCTGCCCGGTCATCTTTGTCAAGAAGAGGGATTCAACTGTTCCTCGTCTGGTTGTTGATTACCACCCTTTGAATGCGGTAACCATCAAGAACAGTATCCTATTCCCCGAATAACTAACATGTTCGATCAGCTAGCTGGTGCAACAGTATTCTCCAAGATGGATCTGGGTCAGGCTACCATCAGATCAAGATCAGAAAGGAGGATATTCCGAAGACGGCTTTCACTACGCGTTATGGCCTATATGAGTATACCGTCATGTCTTTTGGCCTCACCAATGCTCTGGCTATATTCATGAGGCTTATGAACTCCATCTTCCACGAGTACCTCGACAAGTTCGTCATTATATACATTGATGATATCCTTGTCTACTCAAAACCGAAGAAGAGCATGCTGAGCATCTTCGGCTAGTTCTGACAAAGCTTCGAGATCATCGCCTCTACGCCAAGTTCTCCAAGTGTGAGTTTTGGCTAAGGAGCTCGTCTTCCTAGGTCATGTGGTGTCAGCTGCTGGAGTAGCTGTGATACCCGACAAGATTCAGGCAATCCTGGATTGGCCAACTCCAAAGTCCGTCAAGGACATCTGTAGCTTCCTTGGGTTGGCGGGTTATTATCGCCGATTCATCGAGGGCTTTTCCAAGATAGCCAAGGCACTGACTGACCTCCTCAACAAAAATAAACAATTTGTGTGGAACGACAAGGCTGAAGAGAGTTTCAAAACCCTCAAAGTCAAGCTCATGACCACCCCGGTGCTTGTCCTTCCTGACACAGCCAATGACTTTTGTTGTCTATTGTGATGCCTCTTTGCAAGGCTTGGGCTGTGTGTTAATGCAAGAAGGCCATGTGGTAGCCTATGCCTCTCGTCAACTCTAATAGCATGAACAAAATATCCAACTCATGATCTAGAGCTTGCTGCTGTGGTTCATGCTCTGAAGCAATGGAGGCCCTACCTGTTGGGCAACCGTTGCGAGATCTACTCTGATCATCAACGTCTGAAATATCTCTTCACCCAACCAGATTTAAATCTCCGACAGAGAAGATGGTTGGAGTTGATCAAGGACTATGATGTGACCCTCAACTATCAGCCCGGCAAGGCCAACGTCGTGGCAGATGATCTGAGTCGCAAAGCCTATTGCAACACCTTGATGGTTGAAAAGGCCCAACCTGCCTGCTTCATGAGGAGTTTGCCCGTTTGAATCTGGAAATTGTTCCTTCCGGTTTTCTGGCAAACTTAGAAATCAAATCCACCCTGGAGGATGAAATCAAGGCAGCCCAGCAACTTGATGCTGAGATCCTCGAAATCAAAGAGAAAATAGCTAATGGGAAGGCCAACTGTTTTTCTGTGTATGACAATGGCGTTGTTTACTTTGGTGATCGTCTAGTGGTGCCCAAGAGTGGGAATACAAAAGGGTTGATACTCCAGAAGCTCATGAATCACCCATTTTCATTCACCCTGGTAGTACCAAGATGTACCAAGATCTCCGCCGTCAATTCTGGTAGTCTTGCATGAAGCGAGAAATTGCCGAGTATGTGGCTGATGTGACGTCTGTCGCCGTGTGAAAGCGGAACATCAAAGGCCAGCGGGTACTCTTCGCCCCATAGCCATCCCCGAGTGGAAATGGGATGAGATTGGTATGGATTTCATCACTGATTTCCAAGGTCACAAAAGGGCAATAATGCCATTTGGGTCGTCATTGACCGTCTATCCAAGGTCGCCCATTTCCTCCCGTCCGTGAGGACATAAATGCAAAGCAACTAGCTGAGTTGTATGTTTGACCGAATTGTTCCTCTTCATGGTGTTCCACTGAGGATCATCTCATACCGCGGGAGCCTATTCGTATCCAGATTCTGGCAGTTTCCAAAGGGCTATGGGAACCCGTTTAAACTTCAGCACAACCTATCATCCTCAGACTGACGGTCAAACTGAAAGGGTGAACCAAGTTCTTGAGGACATGCTTCGGGCATGTGTTATCTCCTTCGGTAAGGGTTGGGAAAAGTATCTCCCCCTCACTGAGTTCTCCTACAACAACAACTATCAAGCCAGTTTGCAAATGGCTCCCTTTAAGGTTCTTTATGGGAGAAAATGTCGGACTTCTCTAAATTGGTCTGAAACCGGAGAGAGGCCACTCTTTGGTCCTGATGTGATCAATGAGGCTGAAGAAAAAGTCTGTGTCATTCGGGATAATCTCAAGGCTGCTCAGTCCAGGCAGAAGAGCTACTATGATAAACATCATCAAGAGGTTCACTATGAAATTGGTGATAAAGCCTATCTTCGAGTCTCTCCCCTCCGAGTCGTTCGTCACTTCGGAATCAAGGGAAAATTGGCACCTCGCTATGTTGGTCCTTTCCTCTTTCACGTCATAGCCAAGCTAGGAGATCTCGCCTACCAACTCGAGCTACCCTCCAACTTCCCGGATGTGCACGATGTGTTCCATGTCTCTCAACTCTGTCGTTGCTTCAAAGATCCTATCCGTGGGGTTGATCATGAGGTGTTGGACATCCAGAAGGATTTGACTTACCGTGAGCATCCTGTCCGCATCTTGGATGAAGCGGAAAGGAAACCCGCAACAAGACCATCAAGTTCCTCAAAATCCAATGGTCTAACCATTCAGAAGAAGAAGTGACTTGGGAGCGTGAAACTAGCCTTCGTCGGGAATATCCTGCCTTCTTCACTCAAGCCTAGAATCTCGGGATGAGATTCCTGTAAGGGGGGTAGATTTGTAACAGCCCCAGGTTGGAACCTAAAAATATGAATAATTTTTCCACTTTTTGCATTCATGTTTGCATCATGGCATTGTTTAACTTGCTAAGGTTTGACAAATAACACTTGGAAACATTTGAAAAGGGGAAGCCAAACTTCCCAACCTCCAAACCATGAAATGCGAGAAATGGTACAAACCACAACATGGCAAGTGAACATGTTTGTCCAAGAAGTTCCTTAATCCAAAAATGCATAAGAACCAAATGGTTGGCCTCCAATTGTTTCCAACCTTAAAGAAACCCTGAATGTGGTTCAAACAACTCTAAATTTGAAACCATGTTAACCTAGGCAAATTTTCAAAGGAAATTGTGGGGAGTTCCTTATCTGATTGTGAGCACCCTGTATTTTTCCTGTAATTGTTGAAGCTTTTTGAAGTGCCACTTTTGAAGATAGCAAATTTTCTGTTTTGAAAGTAATCGCCGGAACTACCGGTGTGTTAACCGGTAGTACCGACGGCCTTCGTTCCTGTGGCGACAGTGGCGACCACTGTCGCCATGGAACCTGCTCCCTCCCCGCACGAGCTACCTGCTCCCTTGGAGAAAGGGGACCCCCACGACCCTCACCTGCTCCCCCTCTCTCTCCCCGCGCCCATTCCCCCGTTTTTCGGATCGAAGTCCAACCCTAGCTAGCTCTCCCGATTGATGCCGCCCCACCGCTGTCCTTCGCTCGTCGCCGCCGTTGAGGACCTCCCCGACCAGATCGAGGCTACCACGAGCACCGCAACCTTGCCCTCTACCTCTACCACCAAAGGAAGCTCGCTGGGAAGTCTGGAATCAAGCGCGAATCGAGCTCGTCGTCTCGAGGTCCCTCCGCCGCTCGCCGCACTCGTCCTCGACAAATTCCGGCCGCCCTCGCCGTCCCGACCTCGCCAAGCAACCCGCACGCATCTAGGGTGAGCTCGCCATCCTCCGGGGCCCCTCCTCTTCTCCCTCCCTAGTTCGTCGAGGAGCTGCCGCTCACTGCCATAGCTCGCCGTCCCTCGCCGCCGTCGTCATTGTCTCGTCGATTCCTGCGACTAGGAGTAGNCAAGAGATAGTTAGAGTTTCCTAACTATGGACTTGTTATAGTCACTTGATAACGGAGTCATATCATTAGGAGTAATGGTGTGATGGACATGACCCAAATAAAGAGTTGCAATTAATCGTGTCACAAAAGTTTGTTGTCAACACTTTTAATATGCCAAATATAGTTTCCTTAGACCATGAGATTATATCACTCCCGTTCACCGGAGGAATACTTTGTGGACATCAAACGTCACTTCGTAACTGGGTGATTATAAAGGTGGCTTTCAGGTATCTCCGATGGTGGGTTGTTGGGTGATATGAATCGAGAGTGGAATTTGTCCCTCCATGTGACGGAGAAGATATCTCCAGGCCTTCTCGGTAATATAGCATCAAAAGTCTGCAGACATGTGATTAAGTTGTAATCACCGGGATCCTATATTATGGACGAGTAAAGAGAACTTGCCGGTAACGAGATTAAACTAGACATGGGGATGTCAACGATTATATCTCGGGCAAGTAAAATATCGTGAGACAAAGGGAATCGTATATGAGATTAATTGAATCTCCGGCATCGTGGTTCAATCGAGAAAAAGGTTTTCGTTGAGTGTATAGGAATTAATATGGGACATCCCGGTCCCGCTATTAATTGTTGATATGATCATGTCTATGCATTCTCGAACCCGTAGGGTCACACACTTAACGTTCCGATGAAATTAGGTTTTGCGATGAATTAAATGATGAAGTGAACGAATGGTGATTCGGAGTCTCGGATGGGATCCCGGACATCACGAGGAGTTCCGGAGGAGTCCGGAGAATAAGATTCATATATGGAAAGTGGTTTCCGGAGGTTTCGGAAAGTTCCGGAAATTATTTAAAGGGTACCGGAAGGTTCCGGAGTGTTCTAGAAGGGTCTAGAAGTGGGACCATAATTTGTATGGGCCCACATGGTGCAAAGGGGTGCTGCCACCACCTAGGTGGTGCGCACCACCTAAGCCCACATGGGCTGGTGCGGCACAAGGAGGGGAGTCCCACTCCTAGTTGGACTAGGAGGTGGGGCTCCCACCCCTTTAGGAAAGGGCCCAAGAAGGAGTCCTTGTTGGACTCCAACTTGGGGGGCAAGCAAGGAGGGGCCGGCCAGCCCCTCCCCTTGACCTAGCCGCCACCTATATAAAGGAGGGGAGGGGGGGGGGCGCACTACACCCCTTGGAGGCTGCCGCACCACCCCCCTAGCCGCACCCCTCTCCCTCTCTCCATCTACCCTAGCCGCACCCCTTCTCCCGGAGGGCTGCCGCCATCCAACCTCCACACCTAGCCGCACCCCTTGCCCTAGGGGCTGCGCCACCTTGCTCCTCTCCCTCTCCTCTTGCTTGGCTTGGCGAAGCCCTGCTCGCGGAGATCGTCATCGTCACCGGCACTTACCGTCGTGCTTGCTGAGATCATCAAGGCCACGTCGTCTCGCTTGCGGGATCAAGGAGTCGACGTCTTCATCGAGCTGTACGTGTGGACGCCGCGGAGGTGCTGCCCGTTGCCGCACTTCGCCGGATTGGATCTCGAGGATAATACATCTCCTCGCGACTAGACGAGTCTAGTTGCGGGGATCGACTAGCCAACCCCTGCACCGACAAAACGCGTTTGTTGATCTTCGAGGGTAAGAGATTGGATCTCATCTTCGCTATCTTCATCTCGTAGATCTAGATCCTTGGGTTTTATTCCGCTTTGCCGCGTAGAAAATTTTTTGTTTTCCATGCTGCGACCCCATCAAAAAAAATGAACCAAAATAGAATGAAATGAATAAATCTAAGTCGATGAACCTAAAAGAATGAACCGGATATAGCTAAGGTGACGGACCGAGAAGAATGACCCGAAGATAGCTAAGCCAAAACATATGTAAGGCGATGAACCGGATATAAGTGAACCAAAATTTGGGTGAACCAAAAAATAATAGTGAACCAAAAAAAACATGAACAAAAAATAATAGTGAACCGCAAAGAAACTAAAATTCGGATAAACCAAAAATAATAGTGTACCACAAATGCCGATGAACCGAAAATGCCGGTGAATCAAAAAACAGTGAACCGAAAATACCGATAAACCAAAATATTAGTGAACCAAGATTTGGGTGAACCAAAAAATAATAGTGAACCAAAAAAACCCGTGAACCAAAAATAATAGTGAACCAAAAAGAAACTAAAATTCGGGTAAACAAAAAAATAGTGAACCAAAAATGTCGATGAACCGAAAATAATAGTGAACCGAATATGTCGGCGAAACAAAAATACCGCTGAATCAAAATAGTGAACCGAAAATACCGATGAACCGAATAATAGTGAACCAAAAATGCAGATGAACCGAAAATAAAAGTGAACCAGAAAAACCCGTGAACCAAAAAAATGGTGAACAGAAAAGAAACTAAAATTCGGGTAAAACAAAAATAGAGCGAACCAAAAATGTCGGTGAACCGAAAATAATAGTGAATCGAAAATGTCGGTGAAACAAAAATACCGCTGAATCAAAAACAGTGAACCAAAAATACCGATAAACCGAAATAATTCTGAACCAAAAATGCTGATGAACCGAAAATAAAAGTGAACCAGAAAAACCCGTGAACCAAAAAAATAGTGAACAGAAAAGAAACTAAAATTCGGGTAAACCAAAAATAAAGCGAACCAAAAATGTCAGTGAACCGAAAATAATAGTGAACCGAAAATGTCGGTGAAACCAAAATGCTGGTGAATCAAAAAGAGTGAAGCGAAAATACAGATAAAACAAAATAACAGTGAACCAAAAATGCCGATGAACCAAAAATAGAAGTGAACTGAAATAGAAATAAAATTCGAGTGAACTAAAATTAATAGTGAACCTAAAGTAGATCGATGGGTCTAAAAACATGTTCATGAATTCACATAAAATTAAAGGTCTTTGAAAAATATTCAAGCATTCTTAAAAATATATATTCTTATATCACCAAAAATAAAGAAATTAAAAAATAAATAAAAAGGAAAACAAAAATGAGAAAAATGAACTTTTTTAAAATATGAACCAGTTTCTATAATGAACTTAACCATTTTCAAAAATCTGAACCATTTTTGAAAAATGAACATTTTTTAAACTATAAAACCTTTTCAAAATCTAAATCATTTTCAAATATGAACATCTTTCAAATCCGAACCATTTAAAAATGAACATTTTCAAAATATGAACATTTTTCAAAATCTGAAACTTTTTCAAAAAATGAGTAATTTGATAATTAAGAAAATATTCATGAATTTAAAAAGATTAAAATCGCAAAAAAAATAACCAAAAACATTTGAAACGACCGAAACTAGTAAAACAGGGAAAAAAAGAACTAGAACTCTCTAGAATGTTCCTAAAACCGAAAAAAGCTGAGCTGAAATGAAACTGGGCCGGCCCAATAGTCGCTTCGGACGGTCCGCGCTGTGCACCGTAGGGTGCGCGTTTCCGCGCTAACCCGCGCTACGAGCGTTGAATAGGATTCACCTTCCCATTGCGCCCGCAACGTAGATTGAAAGAAAAAAGGTAAAAGGTAGCAGGAGAACGTGATAGAAACATGGACCTTGTTTTGGGTGGGCCAGGCCTGGAAGCGGCATACGTGGGCCGGACGGCAAGCATTTGTACTGACCGCAGCCCAACAAGCAGGATTGGAAGAAGAATCCACCATATCTTTCCTTTCCCTTGTTGGAATTAATTCTAGCTTAGCTACCAGTTTATATTTCTCTCTCAAGAAAAGATACCAGTTTATACTCCCTTAAAAAGGTATAAGGTTATATCGTATAAACCAATATACATGTCCATACAAAAAAAATGAAAAATGGTGTTGAAATTCGAACAGGTAATGTACTGCATACGGATTAAAATATAGCATTTTTTCAAAAAGGGGAACGAGGCCCGAGTCTCTGCATCAATCGATGCACACAACAATGATATAGGAAGAACTACAAACATTGGAGGAATTAGTTACATTGTTTATTTACTAGGAGTATAATTGCATTACTCTTAGTTATCTTGCAGTGCAGATAATTAGAAGTTGAGCTCTGACCCTGACACATATTGGACATCCAAGTAGATGCTCCATACATATGACCCTTCTCTCTTGGGACCCTCGCTATTCAACTATCTGCGTCATGTCCCATGTAGGAGCTTGACACGCCCAAATATATCCTCAACTCACAACACAACAACACCCTAATCACCAAGAAGATCAAGGCCAAAACAATATTGTTTGATTGGAGATTAAAAGGTGTCTTCATTGATTGGTGTAATGCCCCGGGGTTTTCCCCAAATTAGAATTGCCTGTTATTTTATTTTTGCATCATCATGACATCAGCATCATTGCATCGCATATTTTTGGCAACAAAAATTATTTTTAATAAACCCTATTTTATTTTTCTAAAAATTGACGGAAAATATTTTTACCGAGAGAGTCGTCTCCGTTTCCGAAAATTATTTGCAAAATTATTTTGCAAAAGAAAATAATTTTGAGCGACACGAGAGAGTAGTCCAAACCGGCCCAAGCCCACCTAACCTCAAACCCTAGGGTTTTCCCCTAGTTCCCCCTGGCAGTTTTGTTTTCCCACCCCCTGTGTTTTGCAGCCACCCTCCTCCGTTTTCGTCAAATCGCAAATCCGGCCCTCCACCTCTTTTCTTTTCTCTTTTTCCCCTCTCTCTCCTCTCTCCTTCTCTTTTCTTTCTTTCTTTTTTTTTTCCTTTTCTCTCCTTTTTCTTCTTCCTCCCCGCACGCCCTCCTCTTCCTTGCTCCTCCCGGCTCGATCCCGACCGGCTCCTCCCCTCCTGCACGCATCGCTCCTCCCCAACTCTCCCGCACCTTCTCCCCCTAGCGCCTTCCCCGTCGATGGCCGACCTCCCTTCCCCGCGGCCCGGCCCCTGCCGTCGAGCTCGGCCGCCTCCTCTCCTGGACCGCGCGCGCCGCCCTGGTCCTCCTCTGCCGCAGCCCGTTCCGGTCGGCCGAGCTCCGTCTGCGGCCTCGTCTTCCTCTCCGCGCCGGCCTCCTGCGCCCGACCTCCACCGGCCGTCCCTTCGGCTCTTCCCCGCCACCTCCGGCGCTCCACCAGCTTCTCCCTGCCGTGTCGCTCCCCGCCTGCCAAGAGCCGCCCGGCCGACCGTCGCCCCGCCGCCTGGAGCTCCTCCTCCTCTCCCCTCCGTCCTCCAGCCCGGTCGGGCAGCACCTCCCCGAGCTCGCCTCCCTCTCCCTCTCCCTTCTCCTCTCCTCCAGCAGGAGCTCCTCTGCCTCCGACTCCTGTACGTGCCCTGCCCGTGGTCTCTGTGCTGCTGCAGTTCGTTCCCGACGACCCGGTGTGTTTCCCGTCGGGAAGCCCGTCCCCGGCGGTTCCCCGATGGCTGTTTCCGCCGTGTCCTGATCCCGTCGTGAAGCTTCCCGACGGTTCCCCGTTTCTGTTCCTGACGTGAATCTGTTTCCCGATCCCCGTCCGCGCCGTGAAGCAGTTTCCCGATCCCGTTTTCCCGTCGTGAAGCAGTTTTCCGTTCCCGTTCCCGACATCGTGAAGACCAAGTACGACGACCACCATGGATACGACAAGATCTTCCCCGACGACCGAGTACCCCGACTCCGTGAATCCGAGTTCTCCGACCCGATGACCGAAGCCGGATCCGCCAAGGTCTACCCCGACCCCCGATGCCGTGGAACCCCGACGACACCGTGAACCCCGTTGACCCCGAAGCCGGAACGACAAGGTCTGCCACGACGATGACCCGAGTACGACTACTTCCACGACGTCGACTACCTTGACTACATCGACTCCGGATGGACGACTACCTCGACTACTTCGACTCCGGACGTCTACCTCGACTACTTCGACTACGACCCGAAGACGGTGGCCTCCAATTCGAAGTTTCCCCGAATCCAATGTGTGACCCCAACCCTAAACCCCTATACCATATATATCCGTATCTTCTAAAATCATGCATCATTAATTAACATCGCACCTTTATCCATTTAGTCAAATTAAATCAATTTAATTATGGGGTTTGTCCGGTGCATCTATATTGTGCACCGATCCCATTTAAAATGATTTGCCATGTGTTAGGGAATAAAATTGGATCGCATTTAATTTGTCATGCATCATGTCATCAACATGCCGCTTCTTTGGCCGTAGAGTAAAATGCATCTTTTCCGTTGTCCAGAGTTCGTTGCTTCTTCCGGAATAGGACGTTGAGTTGATGTGAGCAACGACAGGTTCTGCTACCTCAACCGGATTGCAGGCAAGTGATACTCCCTTGCTATCTTCGCTTGTTTTCTGTCTCTCACTCGTCCTATCTTTTGTTCCTTGCTAGCCTTATATTGTGATGCTTGTGTCCCGATCCTTTTTGCATGTTTACCTTGCAGCCATGATATGCCCACCCCCACATCCTATTACCCTGTTGCTTGTTTATCTTGTTGGCCTTGCGAGTCGTAGTGCATGCTTAGGTTGTTTTGCTCGAGTCTTGTTATATTTATCTAGTCATGCTTTAATATGATAGTTGGGTTAAATTCACATGTTAATCTATAATGTTTGGCGATGGGAATAATTAATAAAGATAAGGCACCGGCGGAAGGCCAATCGTGGTGATTTGTTCTGCTAGTGTCGCCTAGGACCCGAGTTCTTGTCCTCTGATCCAAGACTGAGCGCACTACCCACATGTGGGAGGAAATGGGACTCCCTCGACCTAGTACCGGATATGCAGCCTTGTCCAGGGCGCCACAAGTAGTTCGGGTGTTTCCATTTGCGCGACGCTATATTATATTGTTGCAGGTACACGGATGGGACGCCTCCGATACGATGATGGTTACTTACGGTAGGGTTGCGGAATGGGCGTTAACCGCATGTGGAAGGAGGGGAAATCGTATGAGTGTTACCTCAAAAAGCCGTTCACGCATCGGCTGAGTCCACCTCGGAGCTTCGGCCGAACTTTCAAGGTGGGTCAGACTTAGCTAGGTGGTTCCCTGGACTTGTGCGGTAGTGAAGGAAAATGTAGCGTCGGATACCCTGCCTGCACACCTTAGGAAGTGTGCTAATAGCTGGCAACAAGGGTTGAAGTGCGTGTGGTTACATTTGTGCACCCCTGCAGGGTTAATTCTTTTCGAAAAGCCGTGTCCGCGGTTATGGACGACTTGGTGATGATGCTGGCTGACAAGATCATAGACAACTTACACCTAATGATAATAAGTTGATTAGTAAGATAGAATTACTTCAATAATAAAATATAAAATTGCCAACTGTGTGAGTGCCTTTGGGCTTGCTGCTCGTAGGATAAACGGGCTGGTAAGGAATCGGCTGGATTATGTTTGGTGTTAGCATAGTTGGTTACCTATGCGCTCTCTTACCTCCTCTCTATTAGACAAAAGTTGTAGTGTGTCTCTATAAGTTGTTAGTGCTGTTGCCACCGCCTCAATCGCTAATCCTCTTCCCCCGGAATTCCAGGTTTGATATCTTGTGAGTATTACTTGCCAGTACTTCTACTAGTACTGACCCCTTCGGGGCTGCTATTCCAATGCAGCCAACAGGTTTGAAGTCTGACGACGTTAGCTTGGGAATCCCTCCGGCTAGGCTTGGCCTGGGCAGGGATATGGTGCCTTTTGCTTATCTTCAGGACTCTTAGTCCAATTTGCATCTTGTTCGTAGACGGACGCTACCCGCTTCCGTTGTTATTTGGATCTTTGTATTGTATCTTTCGCTCTTTGCTCGGTGAGTCGTTGTTGTATATATGTTGTTTTGTGGGTTCCATCGAGAACTGATGTAATGTTATCACAATTCCACCCGCATAACGTGTGTGTTGCGACGTGCACGTTATGCCTGGTGGGCGTCCTTTAGGATCGTTATTATGCGGATTTGGCGGTAGCGCTCAAATCTGCATAGTACCGATCTTGGGGCATTATAATTGGGTTGTTTGAGTTCTGTTCTCCTTGTGGTGCCACACTGGCCTCATCACATATTACTACTAGCTCAAATGCACGATATAAACATACTTTAAATCATTTTGGAGCTACACGAAAATTGGTTGGCAACCACCAAACAAAACACAACTCACAATCAGTGGCAGGGACATGGAGCTTATTGTTATTTTGATGGCGGGATGGACATAATGAATTAAGCACAACTGTAATAATTGGTGCCTAGTAGAAATAATTAGTGCCTGGTACTAATAGACCACCAATTTGTGCGTGGTGCCAATAAAAGGGCCAATAGCTCCTATGCGACGTCTTTCCACGGTATTGGAAGGAAAGCGACATCGTTGGCAAGAATAGCTCTCTCACGACGTTTCAGACGGCCCAAATAGCCAAGGCCCGACCTGGCCCTCTTTCGCCATTAAACGCAACTGATAGGATCGTTAGAGGTTAGGATCATGTTAGCCGGGCTAGCGTTGGACCCACCACTTATCCACCTCAGCGCGGGACCCACCACTTATCCACCTCAACGCGGGACCCACCACTTATCCAACTCAGCGTGGGACCCACAGCTGTATCCATGTCAGCGTCATCAATTTACAAGACGGGATCCCGATCCAGCGCTGCGTCCGTGACGTTGCCATTGCTTCCCCTTTCACCCTGCTTTCCCCAATCTTGCTCTTCTCCGGCGACGGAGTGCGCCACCGCCGGCCGTCGAGAGATGTCTAGCTCCGCTTCCGCCTCGCACCCAACATGGTCGCGGTATGGTGTAGTGCCGATGACAACAAGCCCTGACTATGCACGCCCAGAGCCTCTGAAGCGGTGGGTTAGTAAGACTGATCAGCATGGTAATCTCGGGCGCGAATTTGTGAAATGCTTGAGCAAGCCACATGCTGGAGAAGGGGGCAAGGTTAGATCTGATTTCTTTTGCTGAATTTGCTCTAATTTCTCCCATTTCCGTCGAATTTTAGATTTAGGGTTCATGTTGCCGTTTTCAATTGCTGTCAAAATGTGGGCATTTCGAGTTGATGGATGAATATATTGCGAGGCTTGAATTCGAGGGATCCATTGATTTGAGCGGAGGAAAAACCCAGGAGCCCAATTTGCCGCTTCCTGTGGAGAATTTGGGCTCGGACAGAGCCGTGCCGACGACAGGGAGTGCGCCCAATGCTGAACTGCCCGCCGAACTGAAGGTGGAATTGAAGAAGATAAACAAACATCTAAGGCTGATGATCGATTTGAAGAAGCAAGCAAACATGATGGCTGGAGGGTTTTATAGTTGCATCATTTGTATCTGTTTGTTTTACTTGTTGTCCATCCTTCGTTAGCAGTTGTTCCCGTTTGTGTTAACTGAATAAAATCAGTAACTTTCCAAATATTTCTCTGTCGCATACACTTTTCAGTTCTTCAGTTAACAGAGTGTGCAGAACTTTTCAGTTCTTCAGTGAAACGAACCATACATTGATACATAGCTTAGTTTTTCAGTTAACGGAGTACATAGTTCTCAGTTAACAGATTACATAGTCTTAAAGCAAAACGAATCATATACATAGCTTAATCGGGCTTGCCGTCGCCGCTCTACCCCTAAACTAACACCCAAAATTGGGCTCACCGGAGCCCCCGGGGTGCGGCGGCGACGAGGCGGCGGCGCCGCTCACTCTGAGTCGGAGCTGAAGTCGTACTCGGAGCTCTGATCCTGCATCTCCTCTTCCCACTTCTTCTTCTTCTCCTCCTCCCACTTCTTCCGCTTCTCCTCCTCTTGGCATGAAGCGGCGAGACCCTGCTCGTAGCGGAGGTTCTCGAGCTCCTCTTCCAGGCGTCGCCGCGTGGCGTGGTCCTCCTCCTCGAGCTTGCTGCGCTTCATTACCTCGGCGGTGATCCAGGGAAGGGGGTCTCCATCGGCAAAGTCCCCAGGCAGGAGGCCGGCGCCCGGTGGGTGGTCCTGCTCCTCCTCCTCCTCCCTCTTCGGCGGCGGTAGCGATGCGGTCCGTGCGACGGAGGAGCTCCCTGCGCCGGAGGAGCTTCCCGCCCCGAAGCGCCGGTCGTACTCTTCGACATCGCGGTGGAAGAACTTGTGCGGCTGCGTGCGGCCGAGGTTGGTCCACTTGTGCACGCCGCGCTTCCGACCGGCGTCGGAGAGCACCAGCCGCTGCCGCTCCACGTCGGAGCGGTTTCCACCGGGCGGCGCGTTTCCACGACCGCGCGATTGGCCAGCCTCGCCTCTCCCGCGTCCGATTGAACCCCCACGCCGCGGCATCTGAGATCTTTAGGCGGAGCGGGTGGTTTTGGTCGCCGGCGGCGAGGGTGGGAGCGGGGGCGGCGTTTTCGGTCAGATCTATCCACAGAGCGACTTCTTTCCGTGGATAAGAAGGGAAGCCGCTGGTGCGACGGTGCAGTAGAAAAAAAAGTGTGTGTGAAAGAATGAGATGTCGCCTAGAGGGGGGGTGAATAGGCGCTTTAAATTTTTTACGCTAGGGCTTGAATAAAAGCGGAACAAAACTAACGTTTAATTTAACAAGCACAAAACCTAATATACTAGGTTCACCTGTGTGCACCAACAACTTATGCTAGGCAAGTTAACAACAAGGATAGCAAGATATAGTACTTCAAGCTCGAAGGCTATCACAAGGTAAATGCATAAGTAAAGGAGTTTGGTTATACAGATAACCGACACAAGTGGAGACGGAGGTTTGTTTCCCGTAGTTTCTTCCCAATGAAAGTACGTCTACGTTGGAGAGGTGTGGAGGCTCCTTGGCCCTCCTACAAGCACGTCCGTGCTCACCCTATTCTCCGTGAGCTCCTCCCGTGTGAAATACCTGATGGGGGATTTGCTCATCCACTATGAGGTCGTCTTGAGGGCGTTGACCAAACCCGTACAATGAGGTCTTCTTGAAGGCGTTGATCAAATTCGTACAATTTGCCCGAGCCTACCTCCACACAATAGGAGGCTCCTGTAGCACACACAACCGTCTAGGGTGCACAATGCACCCAAGAGGCACAAGCTCTTGGGAGCCCTATGCACCCAAGAGTAACAAGCTTCTCGAACTTCAATCCCACGTATCACCGTGGGGAACTCAAACCGATGCACCAAATGCAATGGCAAGAACACACTAAGTGGTCAAGTCCTTCTCTCCGAAATCCAACCAAAGCAACTAATGCTAGGGAGGGATTTGAGAGGAAGAACAAAGGAGAAACGCTAAGAACTCCAAAATCTAGATCTACTAGGTTCCCCTTGTTAGGGAAATAGCACAAGTTGTATTCCCAGGGGCCAAAGGCCACAATGTATATAGTACAGGTACAGGTAAATACACAGAAAGCCCCCTAACAGGTGGGGAAAATACAATATACATATATACTCTAACACCCCCCCTCAAACTCATGGTAGATACACAACACTGAGTTTGGAGAGTAAGAAGTCATGCTGCGCTCGGGTTTGTGCCTTTGTAAAGAAATCCGCCAACTGCAAATCTGAAGGCACATAATGAAGCGCAACAACCTGATCCTGTACCTGAGCCCGTGTATAAAAAGCATCAACACCAATATGCTTGGTCAGCTCATGCTTGACCGGATCACGTGCGATACTGATAGCACCTGTACTGTCACACAAAAGAGGAGTGGGTGTCGTAACAGAGACCCCAAAATCTGCAAGCAACCACCGTAACCAGGTCACCTCAGCAATCAACGAAGCCATAGCCCGCAGCTCAGCCTCAACACTCGAACGGGAAACCGCTACCTGTTTCTTCGTCTTCCAAGCAACAAGCGAACCACCAAGAAACACACAGTAAGCAGAAAGTGAACGACGATCCGTAGGATCACTCGCCCACGTAGCATCCGAGTAACACTGGAGCTGGAGAGAGCTGGAACTAGGGAAGAAAAGACGACGAGTAATAGTGCCACGGAGATAACGAAGAACACGGAGGAGATGACTGTAGTGAACGGTGGTAGGAGCTGAGACAAACTGACTCAGAATATGAACAGGATAAGAGATATCCGGGCGAGTGACAGCAAGGTAACAAGACTCCCAACAAGATGACGATAACGTGTGGGATCAGAAAGAGGATCACCATCAGTAGGTCGAAGCTTAACATTAAGCTCCATAGGAGTCTCAACAGTACGGTCATCACTAAGATCAGCCCGAGAAAGAAGATCCTGAATATACTTTTCCTGGGAGATAAAGAAGCCATCGGCTGTAGAAGAAACCTCAATCCCAAGAAAGTAGCGAAGAGGACCAAGATCAGACATGAGAAACTGCTCACGTAGACGAGCCTTAACAAAGGCAATGTGCTCAGGGTCATCACCGGTGATGATCATGTCATCAACATAGAGAAGCAGCAAGGTCCGACACCGAGGAGAGGTGTAGACAAACAGTGCAGGATCATGAGCACTGGGAGAGAAGCCTGCGGCGATAACCACTGAGGAGAAGCGCTCAAACCAGGCACGAGGGGCCTGTTTCAGGCCATATAGAGATCGTCGAAGACGACAAACCATCCCATCAGGAACAGAATACCCAGGAGGAGGCTGCATATAAACCTCCTCACTCAACTCGCCATTAAGAAAAGCATTCTGAACATCAAGCTGGGACACAGACCAGCGTCGAACAGAAGCAACAGCAAGAAGAGTACGAACAGTGGTCATATGAGCCACAGGGGCAAAAGTCTCGTCATAGTCACGGCCGTGCTCCTGCTGAAAGCCACGAGCCACAAGACGCGCTTTATAGCGCTCGAGAGATCCATCAGAGCGGGTCTTAATTTTATAGACCCACTTACACGTGATAGGACGAACACCAGAAGGGGGAGAAACAAGATCCCAGGTGCCAGTGCGCTCAAGCGCAGCGATCTCCTCAGCCATGGCAAGCTGCCATTCAGGATGACGCTCAGCATCCCGATAAGAAGTCGGCTCGGAGACAACAGAAAGACCATACTTACTAGGAGAATAACGGTCAGGAGGACGACGCTGACGAACAGGCCGTGAATGGGAAGACTCATCGGCGGAAGACGACTCATCAGAAGAAGAGGAAGAAGGAATAGGAGAAGGAGGAGCCGAAGCCGGAGAACGAGGAGTACTAGGCGGAGGAGAGGATGGCGCCGAAGATGGAGGAGGCGCACAAGAACTAGGAGGTGGAGAAGAGACAGCAGGAGGTGAATCAGGAAAAAGGAGAAAAGAGATATCATCCACCGGGTAAGTGCCAGAGGTGTGGCGAGGATAGAAGGAGCGCGTCTCATCAAACGTGACATCACGGGAGATGCGCATCCTACGACCAACAGGGTCCCAACAGCGGTAGCCCTTATGCTCATCACTGTATCCAAGAAAAACACACTCAACAGACTGAGCGGTCAGTTTGGTGCGTTCGCGAGGAGGAAGAAGAACATAGCAAGCGCAACCAAATAAACGAAGAGCCGAGTAGTCTGGAGAGGTACCAGAAAGACGCTCGAGAGGAATGCCACCTTGAAGGGCAGCAGAAGGCTGAATGTTAATGAGGTAAGTCGACGTAGCAACAGCCTCAGCCCAGAAATGCGGCGGAAGTGAGGAAGCAATCATCATAGCACGGGTAGTCTCAAGAATATGACGATGCTTACGCTCGGCGACACCATTTTGAGCATGGGCGCCGGGACACGAGAACTGGGCAAGGGTGCCCTGCTCAGCAAGGACACCACGCAGGTGCTGGGAGATATACTCTCCTGCAGAATCAGCACGAAACACACGAATAGGAGTGGAATACTGAGTACGAACCATGGCCACAAAGCGCTGATAAATAGCAAGCACCTCACTGCGAGAGCGCATAAAAAATAACCAGGTGTACCGTGAAAAATCATCAATGAACAAAATATAGTATCGATGGCCCCCTTTAGAAGCAAAGGGTGCCGGACCCCAAACATCTGAATGAACTAAATCAAAAGGTCGCTGAGATACAGACGCACTAGTAGGATAGGGAAGCTGAATCTGTTTACCTAACCTACAACCCTGACACGAATGTAAAGACACATCTCCTGAGACAGACCCCAGAAGACCACGACGAACTAATGACGATAAACGGGAGCCACAAAGATGACCCAGCCGATGATGCCACTGCTGAAAAGAGCCAGTGACAGAAGCAGCAACCGCAGGAAGTCTGGCTGATGAAGTGTCAGCGGAAGGAACGCGAAGCCAGTCTAACTCCCATAGCCCCGGGGACTCAAGACTGCGAGGGCCAGCTCCAACCAGGGCCTGTGTACGACGGTCCTGAACAGCACAAGAATCAGCATCAAGAATGACGCGACAACCAGAATCAGTAAGCTGACTAGCAGAAAACAGGTTCATCTTAAGACTAGGAACATGAGAAACATCAGGAACAGAGAAAGAGGAAGTAGAAAGGGTGCCTCGACTGGAAACAGGAAGAGAGGTACCATCAGCCGTGATAACACGGACAGGAGAAATAAAAGAGCGAAGAGCAGAAAGAATAGAAGACGCAGAAGTCATATGAAAAGAAGCTCCAGAATCCAGATACCACGGGGATGACGTATCTGACTGTGTAGAAGGTGGTGGTCGCACGGTGCCCGAAGAGCTAGGCACAGAAGCAGCAGTACCAGTCGAGGAAGAGCCTGTAGCAGCGAGCAGACTACGAAGACCTCGGATAATGTCCTGATCAGACAGTGCAGCAGCAGAAGATCCTGACAATCCAGCCTGGGCAATAGCAGAAGATCCTGAAGAACCAGCCTGCCTACGAGTAAGGTACTGCTGACGTAAGCTGGGATCCCTCTTCCAGCAGCTCGAGATATCATGACCAGGCCTGTTACAGTAGGCGCAGGGAGGACGAGTAGATGCACGGGGCTGCTGAGGCTGACTCTGGGCCGGAGGAGAAGAGAGTATCGGCGGACCTGGAGACCGCAACGAGGCTGGCGGCACAGAAGGACCACGAGCAGACGGCACAGGAGGACCACGAGCAGCAAGTACAGAGGGAACCTCAAGAAGACCAGCACCACGAAGACGAGTCTCCTCAGCCCGAAGCTCAGCTAGTACCTCAGAGAGCGGAACACGACCACGGGCAAGCAGCTGGGCACGGCGCGGCTCAAACTCCTTGCGGAGCCGCGATAAGAACTCATAGACACGCTGAAACTCCAGATCCGCGCGCACAGTCAGACAGCAGGGACAGGTGCCACACACAGCAGTACGAAGAGAATCAAGCTGACGCCATATAGCAGCACTCTGAGTGTAGAAGTCATCAATAGTGGAATCACCCTGCTGAAGATCATGCTCCTGACGAACCACGGACAGGTAAAGAGCATCGCCAGACGGCTGGTAGCGCTGACGAAGAAAAGTCCACTGAGCAGCAGCAGTGGGAAGACCCATGAACTCAGCAGCATACTGAGGCAGAACACTGGAAGTGAGAACAGCAGCAGCACGAGCATCCTCATCTATCCACTGAGCGTAGTCAGACAGATCCAACCGGTATGTCGCAACAGCAGTAGAATGCTCCTGGACCTTCCCGTTATAATCAGCCAGAGCAGTGTCATAAGCACTCTGGGCTGCATCCTTAGCCTCCTGAGTAGCATCGGAAGCAAGGGCAACAGGCGGCGGCGCAACGGGTGCCAGAGGAGCAACGGGGCACGGCGGACAGGAGACCTCGCCAGAAAGCACACCCCAAAGATGAAGACCGCGCATGTGGACGCGCATGAAGGCAGCGAAATCAGGATAATTCGCGCCATCAAAAATCACCGGGCAGCGAGGAATCGCAACGTAGCCCGACGAAGAAGACATTGTACCTGTTTTTTTTTTTACTCACGAAACAGACGAATCAGAAAACCAGAGCCGAGCCGAGCCGGCGAAGACGAGCCGAGCCGGGAAACCAGATCGAGCCGGCTCGAAAACAGATCGAGCCGATGCACGCGTGTCGGGGACGGCGACAGACGATCGGGAGCGGCCCGGCGGCGCGACGTGCAGAGGGAGGAGAGCTCGGGCAGGGCCGCGGTCGGGCCGGAGGAGGAGACCGCGCGACGGCGCGAGCGGGCGGACGGGCTCGGCGGGGGCGCGGCCGAGCTCGGGCAGGGCCGCGGTCAGGCCGGAGGAGGAGACCGCGCGACGGCGCGAGCGGGCGGACGAGCTCGGCGGGGGCGCGGCCAAGCGGCGACGGGGCAGCGACGGGGCAGCGACGGGGCGACGGGGCAGCGACGGGACGAAGCGCGACGGGGCGACGGGCAGCGACGGGGAGACGGGCAGCGACGGGTGAGGCCGGCAAGGGAGGCCGGCAAGGGAGAGGCAGCGACAGGTGAGGCCGGCAAGGGAGGCCGGCAAGGGAGAGGCAGCGGCAGCGGCCGGGCGCGGCGGCAGGATGCCGGGACGTGCGGCGGCGGCGGCTGCGAGAGATCAATTTTGCTCTGATACCATGTTAGGGAAATAGCACAAGTTGTATTCCCAGGGGCCAAAGGCCACAATGTATATAGTACAGGTACAGGTAAATATACAGAAAGCCCCCTAACAGGTGGGGAAAATACAATATACATATATACTCTAACACCCCTCACTTAGAGGAGGAATTGATTGGTGAAATGGTAGATCTAGATCTCCTCTCTTGTTTCCCTAAAGATGGGCAAGAATCATTGGAGGGAAGTGGAGGAATCAAGCTCTCAAGATGTGCAACAATGGTGGAGAGTTAGTGTGCAAAGAGTTAGGTACCTATTGGGGAAGAAGGCCCCTTAAATAGGTGCCCTGAGAAACTGGCCGTTGGGCTCAGATTCCCACAGGGCCGGTAGTACCGGCCCAAAGGGCGGTACTACCGAACTACGCAAAACTGCGCATCAACGGCACACAACAGAAAAACCCGCCGGGCTGGTAGTACCGCCCCAAGGGGGCCGGTACTTCCGCCCCCACCGAAACCAACCTGCCAACGGCTAGCAGCGAAAACCCGCAGGGCCGGTACTACCGGGAAATGGACCGGTAGTACCGATTGACCCGGTACTACCGGAAGAACTTCCGGGCCACTTCCGGAAAAAGACAGAAGCTTAAAAACTTAAGCGGAAGTGGCCTCGGTACTAGGCCCGGTACTACCGGCCATGGTCCGGCCGGTACTACCGGCAAGTACAGCGGTACTACCGCCCCCACCCAAATTTAACGGCTAGAAGCAAAGAAATCCGCGAGGGGCGGAACTTCCGGGAAAAGGGCCGGTATTTCCGGTAAAAGGCCCGGTACTACCTGAGAAAGGCCCGGTACTACCGGAAGAACTTCCGGGCCACTTCCGGAAAAAGACAGAAGCTTCAAAACTTAAGCGGAAGTGGCCTCGGTACTAGGTCCGGTACTACCGGCCATGGGCCGGCCGGTACTACCGGCTAGTACCCCGGTACTACCGGTTACTGGAAAACAGCAGAACTAGAAACTGAATAACTTTTGCTAGGAAACTCCGATCGAGGTGAATCCAATTTTGTTGGAAAGAGGACGACAAGAGCTACCCAACAAAAGGCAGAAATATTGAAACCAAGCAAGGGAGATTTTGATAATAAATGGAAGAGTGAAACCTTCCGCCTGGATGGACCGGCAAAATCTCCAAAACCGAAAACGCAAGAGAAGATGCATACGAAATCCGTTTTCGGTGAACTTGGCCTTGTCATGACAAGCACGACAAGCACCAAGACCACGCCACGATAAGAGCCAAATAAGAACCAATAAAGATGATGCCAAGGATGCAAAGGTTTGAGCTCTCTACGACGATACGATCAAGATACTCGCTCGAGAGCCCCTCTTGATAGTACGGCTATCTATCCTATAACCCGGTCTCTCAACTAACATCATGAGACCGGTAAAATAGAAAACCTATCAAGATCATACCTTTGCCTTGCGCATAATCCACTTGAGCTTGATGATGACGATCTTGACCTTCTCAAGTTGGACCACCTTTCTTGATTGCGCTCCGCTCGGTGAAGACTCGCAACGTGCTCCCCCATACACCAAGATGGGAGAGACACTCCTCGACAAATCTTCACTTGGCCTTTATCTTGATGACGATCACCACGTGACGCCATCCTCCATGGGCTACATAGGATATCCCTTTCGTTGCAGGCTCATGGAGAACTGCCTAACCACACATAGATATACAAGCACATAGATCATGGGTTAGTTCACAAGGCCATATTGACAATTGCTTATCATACCATGGGATCATACGATCCCATACAATCCCTCATGGTACACCCCAAGCCTTGTGTGTTGATCAACTTGCACTTAGCCTTGATCAACATAAACTCTTCTTCTTTTAGCCTTGACTCCAACATATGGAGTTCAAGCATTGCAATGGACCAAACCTACAAGTAGCTCAAAGCACACATTAGTCCTTAAGGATTGTCATTAATTACCAAAACCACACATGGGGGCAACCATGCTCTTTCAATCTCCCCCATTTTGGTAATTGATGACAATCCCTTTTAAGAGGGTTTATATAATGAATTAAGCATACTTGCAAGACAAACAAGCAAGCACGCAAGAGCATAAAGGCAAATGCTTAAGAACCAAACAAAAGCATAAAACCAAATTCCCTTAAACCCTCTAAACTTCTCCCCCATTGGCATCGATTGCCGAAATGGTAAGAAAAATTTAGAAGGCCAATATAATATGAGTTCCTCCATAAAGTGTGCATTTCTCAAGATATGAGTGAAATCAAATGCACTTATAATTAGAGGGAATCAAACTATATTGAGGATCCAAAGATTGCAAAAAAGATGAAGTCATTCTAAACATCTCCACAAAGGAGAAAAACAATCGAAAAGATCCAAAGCAAGAGTTCTAAATAAAAATGGAGAAGCTCCCCAATGTTCATGCACTATTGAGGAGTGCACAAATATGGAATCCTCGCTCCCCCAAAATCATCTAGAACCTACAACAAGTGCAAGAGTGCATAAAACAAAACATAGCACATAGCACTTGCACCGAAGATATGGTTGAGCCATGAGAAGATACCAATTGAAAAGATTCAACATAAGAGAGGCCCAACCAAGATATAACGAAGATCTTTTTAAAACAAAATGTTCACAAGCTCAAGGATACCAATTGGAACTAAAACCAATTGAAAATGCCAAAAGCTAGTGAGAACATTTAGACAATACAAATCAACATGCTCACCATAATAAGCATGAAGTCAAAGATCTTCAATAAGACATGAGTGCGTAAAAATGCAAATAAAGGTAAGACAAGCACTCACGAGCGAAATTGGAGCCACCAAAGAATTATAGATACAAACAAAGTAGATACATCATTGATGATATACACCCATGAAGAAGCATGTACATACAAAATGGTTGAAGAAGAAGAAAAACATGGTATCCAAAGGGAAGTCATAAATACACAAATAAGATTATTGCTTAAAAGCATAGCACATAGCTCAAATTTATCTTATTGTATATAGATGAACTTCAAACACATCAAAGACATCACACATATCACAAAGGGAACAAGAGATAGTGGAGATGCTTTGAGAAAAGGCAACAAGTATCACCAAGAGGATATCAATTGAAGTAAAGGTTTTTGCAATTTCAACATAAATATCACAAAGATATACCAAGTGAAGGAAATAGGCCAAAACCTACAATTGCATATAAAAGAATTTCATGCCAAGAAGCAACCTACACAAGGCTGAAACTAGAAAATTATGCATGGGATGGATACTTGTTACCGAGATGTCATTGGTGATGAAGAAGATGAGAGTTCGTTAATCATCGTAGCTTGACTCCTATAATCACATGGTGAGAACACCTTCCTTATGAATGAGGCAAGCATCCAATGCATCTCCATTGTACCTAAAACACAATTCAAGTACAAAATGGTTCCCAAACTCATTGGGTCCCATAGTAGTTAGATACACTACAATATATAGGACACACTCCACATAAATATGTGCATATAGATATGAAATTGAATTTCATGCACATCTTAGCCGATTTAGGATTTGGTGGAGTATACCCTATATATTGGAACAAAAAGACAAGCATGCCATAAGATATATATATTAAAAAATATGCATGCAAAGACTTTCTAGAACCAAAAAGATACAATTTGGACACAAATACCAAGTAAACCAAAAGTAGGCACACCAAGGTGTGACACGAAAAGGTTGTCCAAATTATATCAAAATCCAAATCAACACATGATCAAGGAAAAATCAAAACAACCAATGATTGATTCCAACACATCAACACATGAAGTGAGGTATCAATAGGAATCAAGTCAAACAATACATGCAAGATAAGATGCCAATTGAAAATAGGATACCCGCAAGAGGCAAAGATACCAAGAGAAGAGTATTACTTGAAAGACATCAAGTAAAATAAAATCGAGAAACAAGGTATCAAAGCTCCCATAAGAGACACCAATTGAAACAAATATCTATGGATGAGATATAAATTTCAATAGATACAATTGAAGGTACCTAGGCAAGATCAATGAGCATAGAAAATAAGATGAAAAGATAAATGCTCATTGGGTTTTCTCATTTAAGAAGATAAGACACAAAACAAGAAATGAGAAAGAAAACTCCCAAAAGAGAGCAAGGTTACAATAAATAAACCAAGCACTCTTTATATTTTTCAAGATGGCACAAAGCTCAAAAGGAAAAGGTTTGTCTTCCATAAACACCAAGGAAAGAAATTAAATGCCAATTGAAAGGATCAAATGTCAATTGATAAGATAGTGTTCTAAATAATAAAGAAAAGCTCCCCCAAGATTCGTGCATTATTTTTAGGATTTGCTCCTGCTCCTCGTCCTCCTGCTCCTCCTCCTCCTCCTCGTCGGAGTCCTCCGCCACCCCTCTGTCCCACCAGGGGATGTAGTCCTCCTGGTCTTCGGCGCTATCGTCGTCGCTAGGCACTTCCACATTTTTGAACCACTGGTCGTCCGCCATTGATCTTGGAGAGGAGTTGGGGAGAGGGGAGAGGGTTTTCTCGGGGGCTTTCTCGGTGGTGTGGAGAGAAGGAAGATTGGCAAGTGCGAACCGCAAAGGGAACTGTTGGTTTTATCCTTGTATCGGTGAGATAATTGAGGGGGCACAACGAGTTTCTCAAGGACATTAACTGCCTGCGGAGGCGAACCGACGGGAGAATCGCTTCGTTTTTTGCCAAAATCTGAATTTGACATGACAGGACGTGGCTGCTACTATTCGTAATGATGACATAATGTGAGTACAAGCTCTGCACATATGACACGACACGTACACGACGCGTCAAGATGCTTGCGACGCGTGTTATACAAGTGTCGAACAGTATACATGCATAGATGCATTGGTCAAATTAACTGCCTTTGGATACGATCTGATGTATCTGGACGTGTCACAAACATGTTTTAGAAGAACTGACGTGATAGGTTACGTGCATAACTTAATGGATGCCGGCCGTTTGTGCTCGCTTCTGAAAAATTGCTTTGATGCGACGTAGGCGAGGCGGCGCGAGCAGAGCTGCGACTGGGCATGCGTGAAAAATTGCTTTGATGCTACGTAGGCGAGCACACAACAAGGACATGATTTTCTATTTTTTATAAGTTGAAAAATAGGATTAATCAGAGCTCGAAAAAGAAGGCCGTGAGATATCTATAAGTTGAAAAAGAGGATTAATCAGAGCTCGAAAAAGAAGGCCGTGAGATATCAAGGTTGAAAAAATGACATGATTTTCTATTTTTTATAAGTTGAAAAAGAGGATTAATCAGAGCTCGAAAAAGAAGGCCGTGAGATATCAAGGTTGAAAAAATGAAATGATTTTCAATTCTTTTATAAGTTGAAAAAGGGGATTAACTAGATATTAGTGTCCTATATTTAGGATATAGGACACCAATACTGGCTGATCCTATGGTAGGGGTGCCATATTCGGGGCTTATAAACTGGTCGTACACGCTATGAACTAGCGAGGTGGGACTAAACACGCTGTAAATTGCTTTGATGTGACGTAGGCGGCGGCGCGAGCAGAGCTGCGACTGGTCATGCATGCAACGGGCGGCTGCGTGGAGGCGAGCACACAGGAAGGACACGAAGTCAGACGCACGTACGCTTGTTCCATGCACCGCGTCATTCTAGGTCGCCGGATCATATTGAACGGCTTAGATCGAACCAGCGGGCCGATCCAAACCCCATCTATCCAGCCAATCAGCGCATCACATGCCCATGAGCCAATCAAATTGCAGAACGAGCGCACACGCGGATCAGCGCGTCACCTGCGCACACGCGGATCGGGTTTAGGGTTAGGTATTTTGGGGATTTCGGGGTTTTCGGGGTATAGGGTTAGGGTTAGGGCTAGGGTTTCACTGAGCTAGGGTTGAGCATAACTAATTAAAAAAATCCAAAAAATATAAAACTTTCGCACATTGTCGTATTATGTGACATAGTTATGATATAAAATAATAAACTTGGTCTATGTGTATTTTCATGATAAAACCTTCACACAAATGACTTACCACGATCGATGTTGCAGAGAGTTCAACTCAAGTGAGAGGGTTTAGAGTTATGAAAAATAAAAAAAAATCAATAAAATCGCCAAAGCTTCATTTCAGAGTGACTAAGAAGGATCTGCACTTAGTTTTTCATTTTCACATTTTAAACTTGTTTTGGAGACGGTCAAAGTGGGTTTGACCAAACATTCAACTGAGCACAAATAATTCAAAAAAAATCCAAAAAATGTAAAACCAGCGCACATTGTCGTATTATGTGACATAGTTACGATATAAAATAATAAACTTGGTCTATGTGTATTTTCATGATAAAACCTTCACACAAATGACTTACCACGATCGATGTTGCAGAGAGTTCAATTCAAGTGAGAAGGTTTAGAGTTATGAAAAATAAAAAAAATCAATAAAATCGCCAAAGCTTCATTTCAGAGTGACTAAGAAGGATCTGCACTTAGTTTTTCATTTTCACATTTTAAACTTGTTTTGGAGACGGTCAAAGTGGGTTTGACCAAACATTCAACTGAGCACAAATAATTCAAAAAAAATCTAAAAAATGTAAAACCAGCGCACATTGTCGTATCATGTGACATAGTTACGATATAAAATAATAAACTTGGTCTATGTGTATTTTAATGAGAAAACCTTCACACAAATGACTTACCACTATCGATGTTGTAGAGAGTTCAATTCAAAGTGAGGAGAAGTGGTTTTGGATTTGGAACATGAAATTTTCTGAAACCTCACCAAAGCTTCATTTTGGAGTGACTAAGAAGGATCTAGGCTTAGTTTTTCATTTTCATGTTTCAAACTTGTTTAAATGTTGGTCAAACTTAGGTTTGACCAAAATTGAAATGAGCATAAAAAATTCAAAAAAAAAAATCAAAAAAGAAAAACCAACGCACATAATCTTATAATGTCATATACTAACGACTCAAGTTGATAAACAAGGTCTACATACATTCAGACGAAAATTAATGGATCTTGGCTCATATCGCCCAATCTCAAACTCCGTCGCATTCAAATGAGCATAAAAAATTCAAAAAAAAATCAAAAAAATGAAAAACCAACGCACATAGTCTTATAATGTCATATACTAACGATTCAAGTTGATAAACAAGGTGTACATACATTCAGACGAAAATTAATGCATCTTGGCATCTCAAACTCCGTCGCATTCAAATGAGCATAAAAAATCAAAAAAAAAAAAAATGAAAAACCAACGCACATAGTCTTATAATGTCATATACTAACGATTCAAGTTGATAAACAAGGTGTACATACATTCAGACGAAAATTAATGCATCTTGGCATCTCAAACTCCGTCGCATTCAAATGAGCATAAAAAATCAAAAAAAAATCAAAAAATGAAAAACCAACGCACATAGTCTATATATATGGAATAGATGTGTAGGTAAGTTATTTGGCTGATTTAGACAAGGTCGAAAAAAACCTTGCTTAGAAATGAGGCCATTTACCCTACCTTTGGAGCTCTTTTGGAGCACATTTCTCATGACTTTGAGTTTTACTACGTAAAAGTCTAAAAGATGCCGGATTGATGACCTAAGGTTTATAATAGTTTAGAAAACGTTGAAACATCATACCACAGAGTTCAAACATTAAATGTTGGTTCAAATTCTAATTCTACCTCAAATTTGAATTCAAATAGCATTATTACATCTTTCAAGTTTCAACGAATCAAAGTGCAAATAGCATTATTACACCACAACTGTTTTCACGAATGTGCCTCAAATGTTTCACTTCTTCCTACCTCTTGATTTCTTCTTTGTCGGCATTTTTTATTCTATGCCGAGAAGTTCACTCATGCTCTTGATTCTCTTTGCTTCTTCCATAATAGGAATACCCACAACACTTCTTCTTCAGTTTCGGGAACAGGTTCAGTTTGCATTTCAGCTTCGGGAACAGGTTCAGTTTGCACCTCAGCATCCAGAACAGGTTCAGGTTGCACCTCAGCATCCAGAACAGGTTCAGGTTGCACCTCAGCATCCAGAACAGGTTCAGGTTGCACCTCAGCATCCAGAACAGGTTCAGGTTGCAGAACAGGTTCGGGTACACTTCTTCTTTTTCTACATCCGCCAACTCTCGTCTTCTTCATTGGCCAGCAATCTTCAACAACAAGGGGCTGAAAAGGTTTCGTTTTCTACTGAAAAATAAAGCATGTCATTTGGTTAGAAAATGAAAAAAATAAAAACAATTACAACACAAACATCGACTTACGTTGGCCTTTCAGCAGTGCAATGGCATTTGGTAGATTTAGCTCGGTGCCCAAGTTCCTCGCAAAGCTTGCATCTATTTTTGTTACCTTTTTGGGGTCTTTTTGGGTTGTCATCTTTTATTTGCCTTCTTACTACTCTCACCTTTATCAAATCATGCCTTGTACCTACTCTGTTTTGGCTTGCCAACCTTTCTTCTTGTTAGAGGAGGACACAAGGAAAATTTAATTTCCACTTCAGGCCACTGAGACTGGTCTGTAAGTGGTGGAATTGGTGTTGCATATGCAGCCTTGAATTTTGCTACTGAGTAATATTCATGCAAATATGGGTGCATATTTAACTTCGGCTTGGAAGCCAAGAAAAGTATGGCATGCTCACATGGCTTCCCAGTATGTTGCCACTCGAGACAAGTGCATTCATGCACTTCAGTGTCAACAACATGCCTCCTCACAGTTTTGTTATCTCTAACTTCAGCACCCCACAATAAAGATTTCTCAACAGACAAATGTGTAAGATTTCTGCTCCTATTGACAACCTGCTATACCACTGCCGACAGCTTATCCCCTTGCAGAACATCACCAATCCTTCTTCTCAATTCCCACAAGCGCATGATCATGATCCTGATTTGGTCAACCATGTCATGCACAGGCAAGTCTTTTAACCCTTCACCTTGTTGTTAAAACTCTCTGCCAAGTTATTGTTGATATGATCACACTTGATTGCAATATTAAATCCTGACCTGTACCATAATAGAGAATGGTGGGTTTGCAGCCATGTACCAAAATCATTCTCACTACATGCTGCCATTATCTTACCCAGATGATATGAATGTGTTTGGGTAGTGTAAGATCTAGCTGCTGGCCACATGCGCCCAAATTCTTCCCCTCTGAATTTTTTGATCAAATTCATCCACATATGGCCGAAGCACTCTCTCTGCTCAGCATGGGGAAACACAGTCTTGACTGCATTTTCTAGCCCTTTACATGCATCTGTGTGGATTGCCAAAGGTGACACGGGCCCTAAGCATCTTTTCAAATGAGTCATAAACCATGTCCACGAAGCCTCGGTCTCTGATTGAAACATGCCTATAGCAACAGGGAACATCCAGTTATGTCCATCTAGAGCATTGCATGCTGCCAATTGACCATTCCACTTTCCAGTTAAAAAAGAGGAGTCTATGCTTAAATATGGACGACAACCTGCTTTGAAGCCATCTATGCAAGGTTTTAATGCCAGAAAAAACTTAGAGAAGTNCCAAGCCTCACCGTCTGCTGGGTGCCTTAGAATATTTTCTCAGCAACCCTCTTTTCTTTGTGCCACCTTGTGTGCGTTGACATTTCCTCTTTAACAAAAAAATCTTTGTAAACGCGGAATTATCAGAAAATACCGAAGCACCTTATGAGGAACCTTCTTCCTTCCACTTGGATCTTTCCATCTTGATATTCCACACACAGGACAATGTGTATTGTCCTGTGCTCTCCCCAGAAAAGAGCACAATCAAACTTGCAAACATGAATTGTCTCATAACCAAGCCCAACATCTGAAAGAACACTTTTAGCATGAGCAAAAGATTTAGGAAAGTCCACGTTTGGCAAAGCTGTACATAAAGTCTCAAGAAGTAGATCAAATGCTCTGTTGTGATCCGGTTGTATGATTTCACATGAAGTAGCCTTATAATGAAGGCCAACCTAGTGAAAGTGTCACATCCCTCATGAAGCTCCTTCTTTGCTTCTTCTACTAATTTTCCATACAAATTTCGGTTACTAGGACCTTGATCTCTAGACTTGTGCATATCATGTACCAGATCAGATGCGTCGTCAACGTAATTATCTTCAACATAATTATCTTCAGCTTCTTCCTCAAAATCAGCATCGTCGTCGCTTTGATACGAACCATCATGGGTACTATGGCTTTGCTGATCACTCAAATCTTCCCCATGAAAAATCCACCTAGTATAAGTAATGGACATACCTCTGCAATTCACATGACGCTCAACCTCAACTTGATCCTGTTGTATCAGATTAAGGCAGTCAATGCATGGGCATAATATTGGTTCATCAGAGCCCAATCTTTCTCCATTACGCCCCCCTTTTTCTCGCACAAACTCCATAAACTCACTAACACCTTTCATGTAGCGAGGGTGTCATGTTTTTCCCCTGAGTTATCCAACTGCGATCCATCACCTACAATTCATCGCAATGTCCACCAGAATATATCTTAAGAACGAAAATAATTTGAATTGCAGATAGATCTAGTCCCAAACAAATTACAAGAAACTCACCGCTACTGCGCCTACAAACGTGATCCCCCAACGTATGTGGTTGACTCGTCGGTGACCACGATCGTGTACGATGATCACCAGATCGCCTCGACGATGACCATGGACTCCTCGCCCCGACCTGTCCTGTAGCACGCGATCTGATCGAGAAAAGACAGTACGATCTATATCTATACATAGTCATAAGAGTCCTAACCGGACACGATTACAAATTTGCGTGCGATGGAATATAACTACAAAAATAACTAATATGATTGCTAAGACAACAACACACGATTATCCCAGCGGTACCACCTTGCGCGCGCATTACATACGTCACGGGTTCGACATGCGTAAGACCCAAATTTTTACCAATAATTCCTTTACATGACAAGTGGGGTCCGCACTGTACAAACCTGACTGTTGGGTCCCACAATGCATAACAATATTTAAAATAGCACAAATTCTTCCTATTAAACCTGACTAGTGGGTCTAGCACGAAATTCAGTGACAGTTTATAACAACCACGGTCTCAATTTGTCATCTATTCTAATGCCCAGCTCCGCCGGTTAATCCATGACAGTTTGCCATGACAAAATAAGCATTTGTCATTAATTATTGTACATCCGTGACAAAATAACTAATTTGTCATCGATCAAGCCGGATCAATGACGATTTGGAACTTTTTCATCAGGCGTTTTGTCATTAAAAGTCATTTCTCTTGTAGTGCTAGTTCGACTAAATTCTAGTCAACACAAACAACAACCTGCATCAGCATCAACCCCCTCAGCTAAAACTGTCACGTCGGTACGTATGGGCACTACCTCCCTCCATGAATCCCAATCATCATCTAACATCTGCGAAGCCAATTTTGAGGACACATATCCAACCTTTGAATCTGATTTCAGATCAACGAGCTCAGCTTGAAAAGTAACCTGTTTGCTTGTCCAGCCATCTTGCCGATCAATTTCTTCAACCATATCTTCTCCATTCTCAATTCTCACATACTCTCCCTTCCAATTATCAAACCGTAATAATGCTACTTCTTGCTCTGGACCTCAAAGAACACTCTCTCCAAATTTCTCCACCACATTCTTCACGACCTTCTCTTCCAAAATCTGTAGCTCTTGGGGATCAATCTCTGAAAATTCGACCTCTAATCTCACTATTTTATCTCTCTCGATGTCCCGCACACTACCATCACCTACTTTCGCCTTAGAAACAAAGAATTCGATAGTGAATTCGAAGTTCCTCCGCATAGCATCTCCTCTGTTTTGAATGGCAGCGGGACGTGTGAGGTAGCGGAATAGGAACCCCCAATTCACATATGAATCTAGGTAAAAAGATGCATGGAATTCAAATCCAGACAAAAAGGGATTCATTTACCTATTTGAAGTACTCTCGCCCGTCTCCTCGGGTTCATCCTCGTTCAGCACACCGCCCAATCGAAACGAGCAGGCCACTAAGACTGACTAGGGCGAGACTGAGGCGGGGTCACGAATCGGCCGAGGCGACTAGGTCAGATCCCAATTGAAACGAGCAGGCGGCCGCCGCCGCCAAGAACAACTGGCTGACGCCGCCACTGTCGGAGAAGAAGGGGATGGTGGGGAACGGTGGCGGCACGGTCAGCTCCAAGATTCAGTCGGCAGCAAAATAGGTCGGACCCACCTGTCGGAATAACTGAATATCCCTTGGTAAATCTAAATCTATGAGCACAACTAAGTGAGCACACGAGTCTATGACCCACTCAATCCAACGTTACGACCGTTTAATCAACCATGTCGTGTGCTGGCTATTTTGGCCATCAGAAACGTCGCGTAGTAGCTATTTCTTCGAACGATGTCGCATTTTTCACCATTCCGATAAAAAGTGTCGCACAGGAGCTATTTGCCCCTTCGTGTGTCAATAAGAACATAATATGCTAAGAACTGAAATTGTCGTTTTCCAACTATGTTCTGGAATTCATGTTATGATGTGCTCTCAGAAATTATTCTGTTTTCTGAACTTGCAGACAAGACAAGCTTATACAGCAGAGCAAATTGACGTCCAAAGCTGCAAGCCTCCATCTAAAAAAAAGCTACGAGCCTGGAGAAAGAACGGCGGAGAGAGGGAACCAGGCGTGAGGCATGGGAGTGGCTAGTGCCAGCATTCCTGGGGAAGAGCGGCTGGTGCCATCTTTGGAGGTTGGTGTTATCACCCGTTTTTGGCAGGCCCCGGATCAAATTTACTCGGAGTAAATGGTGACTCAGTGATAACCCAACAAAAGTTAACCCGGCATGAGTTAACCCGGTTCAGTCAGAAACTGGGTCACAGGTTCAAGTTCACTTGGAAGGAAATAGAAGACTCGGAGAAGACCTGGGACGACGACCCGGTAGGGGTTAACTCGGCAGGCATAACCCGGTTACTCGGGACCCGGTGCTAGTTACTCGAAGCTTCCTGAAGATTCCACAAGTTGCACTAGAGACGCCAGACGCGAGGTGACTTAATGCTTGCAAAGCCTAAAAAGGAAATCGGTGGCACCAAAAGGAGTTCGGGTTCAACCCGGAAGATGACTTTCCAAGAGAGGCCGGAAGATGACGTTAAAGTCCTGATCTAATACTAATCCGGCCGGGAGTCTTACCTAGTTTAGAGTTAGAAACCGACCTACGCTATGAATTGTAATCTGTGTAGAACTACAATTGCTTATACGGAAAGTCTAGCCGCCTCGCTATATATATGTAGGAGGGTGACGGCCGATTGAAGCCAAGCAAACAATCGACAATCAATACAAACCCTACTTTTTTACCCTCGAAACCCTTGTTCCTGCTTCCGTTGTTCGGCGACTTCGCGTAAGTTTCGACGAATATCGACAATTGAGTTGAGAGCGGTCCAATCCGGCTTAACTCTACCAATCGTCGCCGGCTTCCTCCGACGGGGTCCCTCCCGAGGGCTGGGGCATCTAGTTCTAAAAGAACCAGCTTGTTGTCTTGCGTATCGCGTTGCAAGTTGGTCTCCCGCGGGGCGAGTTGCGGAGTATCTCCCCCGGCACCGCGGGTACACGAGGACGTGTTCGTGTGACGCGTTTTAATCGCAACACACTTTTTGGCGACTCCGCTGGGGACAAACCTCTAAACCTAAATCGGACAACCATGACCGGGTCTAAGGCTACAGATCCGTCCGGCATCACCACCGACAACATCATCAAGCCTGCCATCAATGATCTGTCAGAGACACAACGCCAAGGCCTGGATGAGTGGAAGAAGAAGAGGAGCGAGGAGTTCGAGGCGCTGCGACTCAAGCGGGAACAAGAAGACGAAGAGTTGTATTTGGCCAGCTTCAAGTTAGATCGGCAAGGTGTAACCATGCCGATCAAGGAACCAGCATATGCACCGCTGAACGTCAACACCGACATACCCGCTGTAAGTAACAGTATCTTTTCTCCTGAGCAAATAGCCGAGATCCAGTTTCATGTTTCACAAGGTACGAATATTGTTTACAATGCTGTGCTGGAACATGAGAAGGCTAAGAAAAACACCACCCAGGCCCAAGCATCGGACACACAACCGATGAGCCCGAACAGGGAAAACCGGATTGTTGGTGCATTACCTTGTCCGACTCCGATCCGAAGTTCACCCTACCCGGCAGGTCAGACGGGACCAGCGGTGCAATTTCCGGGTCGTGAGTCAATGCCGAATCTAAATTCGGCTCCTTGGATGCAATCCGGCCCTGTGACCAATTCTGCTCCTGGTCCGAGTCAATCGGCCAATATGGACGATTTAGTGGTAGAATTCAATAGGAAATTGGACCAGATAGCATACGACAAGCTCGGGGTTAGGCTGAGACCTAGAACCTACACTAAACCCTATCCCGAGTATTTTGATTTACAACCTTACCCACCCGGTTATAGAGTTCCCGAGTTTTCTAAATTCAATGGGGTAGATAACAAATCGACATGGGAACATATTAGTCAGTACTTAGCTCAATTAGGCGAGGCTAATCATGATCACATCAAAGTACGCTTGTTCTCATTGTCGTTAACGGTGGTTGCTTTTTCTTGGTTTTCGGCTTTAGCTCCCAATTCTATACATACTTGGTTTCACCTGGAGAAAAAGTTTCATTAGCACTTCTATACCGGAGATATCGAGTTAAAATTATCCCATCTTACGTCGGTTAGGCAAAAACACAATGAATCGGTATCCGATTATATTAAAAGATTTAGAAACACTAGAAACCGATGTTATAGCTTGGTGATAACCAAGAGAGATATGGCCGACTTAGTTTTTAACGGGTTAAGGACGTATCTGAGAGAGAGGCTAGAAGGACACGAGTTCTCCTCTGTCGGTCAGGTTCAGGAGAGAGCTCTGGCTCATGAAAGCCGAGTCAACGAGTCCAAAGACTCGCATCGGATGAACAGGGGTCGGCTTAACGCTGTCGAGTATGATGCCGACTCCGGTGATGAAACCGATATCTACATAGCCGATTTTGTTTGGCCCAGTAAGGCCAAACCCTTTATGTGTGATGATCTAAAGCCGGTTCGCAAAAACCGGGATGATGAGGTAAAGTGTAGCTTTGACGTAGGCAAATGTGATAAAATATTTGATGCCTTGTTAAAGGACAAAGTGATCCGAGTCAACCATGTTATCCCGTCACCTGATGAATTAAGGCGACGTGCTTATTGTAAGTATCACAACTCTTTCTCTCATGCTACTAATGATTGCAATGTCTTTCGTCGACAGATTCAATCGGCCCTCAATGATGGACGATTAAGCTTTGCCGGTATGGCCATTGACACACAGCCGTTCCCAATGAACGTGCTAGACCTCGAGGGAAAGAAAGTTCTTCTTTGGCCAGAGGCGGCCGAAGGCGCTAAAAAATATAACGTGGTTGTTGGTGAGCCCAGGAAGGAAGCCGGTGTCAGGGAAGCAAGGAGAGAGATCACATTGACCAGACAACCCGGTAGACAGGAGGTCATCAAGATAACCGTCAAGAACTCCACATTCGGGGGACAGCAGCCACGAGCGAGAGAATACGGAATCCAGAATCCGAAACTCAGGGGGCAACCTCGGTTCATGAAGCCCAGAAACCCGGAAGTTGGCAAATGGAAGACAAATCAAGTTGAGTACAGTCCAAAGAAAATCAAGCCAACTTTCGATATGCTGCTGAACAAATATGTGCACCAGGCTGGGTCTCAGGTAACCCGACAACAGGGGAAGTGACCGAGGTCACCATCTACCGAGAGAAGCTACCGGTATCAAAAATCGGCTGGAAAATTCAAGCGTCAAGTAACCCGGCAAACTGTGCAAAGCCGACTCGTGTATCCCGGTGAATCCTCTTATTGGCGAGTCAAGGAGCAGGGAGCCAAGGCAGCCGACATGGAGAGGAAGTTGATCCTGGACAACTCATTGGTCATTGGGACGCACGTGTGATACGTGCATTTTATATCATCATTTTTATACCTTATATCATCTTATTAGAATGTTATTTGCACTGTTATATCAATGTTTTGCATGTTTTAGATGATTTATGGGACTTTCATACAAAGTCCCTATTTTTGGCATTTAATATCTGGGAGGCAGAATTCCCCCCTTTTCTTGTTTTTATTGTTTCAGGAGTTTCGCGAACCCAAATAATTAGAGGAAAAACACCACGCCAGTTTTTCATCAGGAGAAGAGTAGTGGGAAGAAGACCGAAGACAGGAGGGCCACGAGGGCCAATTTAGGTGGGCCCACACAGCCCATGTACCTGGCCGCGTGGGACCCATCAACTGGCGCCTCGGGCACCTCCTCGCGTGGGGCTTTTAACCAACACCTTCGTCTTCGCCGAAAAGGGACGCCCTAATTTTTCCCGAATTATCTGAGGCCGTGGCGGCGGCGGAGCCCCTGATTCTCTCCGAAGGGGGTCAGATCCTGCTGCTCTGGAGCTCCGGAGAGGGGGGAAATCACCGCCATCATCACCACCTCTCCTCCTTGGCGTGGGAGGAGACCCCTACATCACCGTCATCACCAGCACCATCTCCATCATCATCTCCGTGATCCACTCCGTTCCCCTCATAGTTTGAGAGTTGCTATACCCTAGATCATTGTCTTGTGCTCCTATTCATGTTTGTGATTGGGTACTTGTCATTATTTGGTGGTGAAGTGTTTATTTCAGATTGTGTTGTACCCTTTATGCCACTGATTATGATCATGTTTGCACGTTGTGAGTAGTTCCCATATGTTCCTGAGGGCATAGGATGAATTGGCAATGATTTATATATAACATGTGTTGGTATTTTGTCAAGAGTTTATCTTCTATGTGATTCTATGATGGTGTTGTGCGAACGTCGACTGCACAACACTTCACCTTTAAGGGCTCATAGGAGAACAACGTAGTGTAATGAATTGAGGAAGACTTGGGA
Source organism: Puccinellia tenuiflora (assembly GCA_012064385.1). Taxonomy (NCBI): domain Eukaryota; kingdom Viridiplantae; phylum Streptophyta; class Magnoliopsida; order Poales; family Poaceae; genus Puccinellia; species Puccinellia tenuiflora. The sequence continues at coordinate 1,855,619 of QRDG01000027.1, forward strand.
GGACAACTAAGCCTAAGACAGAGTCATGCAGTTATATTATGTGGGTAGTAGTGTCGGGGACCTTAGAGTGTAATGCTATGGTGGGACTTTATGTCTTAATAACTCTTGTGCAAGTCATTAAATTGGCCACATGATCCATCATAAGGGGTTGTAGTTTAATTATTTAGCTATGCCTAGTTATGGCTCCGCCCCAAAGAAGATTAAAACTTGACAAGATATGCAACATGTTGTTTAATAAATCTCTATGCCTAGTGATATCCATGCCGCCCTCGGGAACGTTTTCCACTTATACGTTACACACCACTTGAGCTTGTCCTCTTGCCACATAGAGGATTGGGCTTTCTCTCTCTTTGAGAGCTTTTTTATTTGCTACCATCTACTTTAAGCATTTTTATTCATTTGCAACTATACAATCAAAAATCCCAAAAACACTTGCATCTTTTATTGTTTTATTTATCATTCTTTCTAACCAATACCTTCAGCTCCTCATGGGTTCGACAACCTTTTCTAATTGAAAGGTACTACAATTGATCTCCTGCACTTGGGAGTCATCAAGATACTTTTCTGGTGCCGTTGCCGGGGAGCGTAGCGCTATTGGTAAGAAGTTTGGTAAGGAAACTTGAAATCTGAATTATATTTGCTGTTCTATCTCATTGATATTATGGCATCTAAGAATTGTCCCTCGCTGCACCTTACTCTTTATGAAATTGCTTATACCACTACTGCTAAAGTGGTTGAAACTGCTGTGTCTAAGATACCTGAAGTGGGATTTAAAATTCCCACTGGCCATGTTGAAAGAGTTACGAAGAATATATTTTCAGGGGATGGAACTAAGACAGCACGTGAACACATTGAATTGATTGAAGAAATATGTGTCTTATTAGGATTCCAGGTATTTCTGAGGACTATGTGAAAAGGAAGCTATTATTTATGTCTTTATCTGGTAATGCTCGTATTTGGTTCAGGTCTTTGGATGAAGGAGCCACTACTGAATGGAGTGTATTGAGGAAGATTTTCTTTCTTAAATATTTTACTCCTAGAGAAGCTTATGAGAGCCACTGCTATATATTTAATTTCTGGCCACATCTGGGAGAGAGTATTACTCAAGCTTGGGGGAGATTGAAGGCACTCCTTCGTGAGAATCCTTGTCATGATCTCACAAAGAAACTTATATTGATAAACTTTTATGTGCTTGCAGCACGTGGCTCGGGCGAGCCGGCAGGGTGAGCTCATCCACTCCTCTTTCTCCCAACCCCGACCCCAGCACCTAACCCTAGCCGCCGGAGGCGACCGTCCCGCGCCGTCGCCTCCCCTCCGCTTCCCTTCCCGCGCCCACGCCGCCCCCGCGGCGGCCGGCGCGGCCCCCTCTCCCTCCCTCCCAGTCCCCCCTCCCGTCTTCTCTCCCCCCGCCGCCGTCGGCGCGAGCCGCCGAGCACGGCTCGGGCGGTGCCGGCGGCGGCGGCCATCCTCTACCCGCGCGCTTGGAGGAGGCCTCGCGGGGCGGCGGATTCCGGCGGCGGTGCTTCTAGGACGGTGCAGGCGCGGCCTTGGCCGGGGAGCGGTGTTGCACGGGCGGCGTTTGCGACCAGCACGGCGGAGCTGCGAAGCGGGAGGCGGCGCGAGCGCGACGACGAGCGTGGAGCAGCGGAGCGGCGCAGTGTCGTGGGCGACGGCGAGCAGCGGGCGGGCTCTGGCTCCAGCGGCCCAGCTCGGGGCCAGATCGGGGCCCTTTGGGCCCCATCTGGGTGGGGATGGGCCGGCCTGACCCGCCGCGCGTTCTGCGGCCGGTGGTGAGGTGGAGGGTGCTGGGGCTGCGGCGACGGCGACCGGCTTGTTGCAGTGTGGCAGCAGGCTTCACGGGCCCGATCTGGGCCCGGCCGGACCCTATCTGGACTGGTGTGCCCCCGCGGGGGCTTTACGGGCCCGTCGGGCCCGGCCGGACCTAATGGGGACTGGTGTGTTCTGCGGCCGCATCCGGTCGGCTACCGCCTTCGGCGGTGGAGGTAGTTCCCTCCCGCGCGGCCGCGGTCCTGCTTACCCCGGTACATTATACCTTCGCCTCGGTCTTGCAGTCCCGTGATGTTGCTTCGGGGAGACGGCGATGGTGGCTTCGCATCCGTGGTGGCGCATGTTGGCGAGCGGTCAGTCTGGTGGGTCGAGGCGCTTCCTCGAGGGCTCCGGTGCGACGGATCGTCCGGGATTGCAGATAGGGTTTTTGCGGGAGAAATCCTTGTTGGCTTGCCCGACCCCGAGGCGGTGCTGCCTCCGGGTGGCATCTCTCCTTCCTAAAGGGTGTCGGGGCTACCCTTCGTCCGCATCCCTGTGTGCCGGGGGAAACCCTAGGGCCAGGCCCTGGTCCGGGGCAGCAGCGCGTGCTTCCTTCTTCAAGGTGCTGCTTGGTACTTGACGATTCAGCGCTAGGAGTGCGGTGGTAATTCGTCGGAGGGCGCAACGGTTGTGGGTCGCTCTAGCTTAGTCTATCCGCCTTCGTCGTCATTTTGTTTCTTCTTTTTTCTTTGAGTGTGTGGTGTTGAGTTTGTATCCAGAAGTTGTATGGTGGTCGTTGCTTTATTTATAAAGCGGGGCGAAAGCCTGTTTCGAGAGAGAAACTTTTATGTGAGGCTACCTATGAAGCATAAGGAAATTCTGGACAATTCATCTGGTGGGAGTTTTACAAATAATACTGAAGAAGAAGCATGGAATTTATTGGAAACTATTTCTGAAAATACTGCACACTGGGAACTTGATAAAGGTAATAAACCTTATTTTGATTATGGATATTCATGTGTAGAGAGCTTATCTACTTCTATCTTGTTTAAAAATATGAGTGGTACATTTAATCTTGATCCTTATGTTATACTTGAAATAGCTAAATCTTTTGCTGAGCATATCTGTATTCCTAAAAGTGGGTTTGAAACTTATGTTGAACCTGTTAAACAATCTATTGTTATTCCTAAAGTTATTAAACAGATAGAGCTAGTGTCATCTGTGAGAATTGAGGAGTATGTTGAGCCACCCCCATATCCAAACCAAGTTAAGAAAAATTTACTTACTACTGTTACTAACAAGAGTAAAAGAAGATGTCCTCAACCATATGAACAGGTGGAAGTCAATACTCAAATTTCTGTTATCAAACAATTAAATGAAGAAGATCCTGTTGATGTTTATCTATGTGAAGATGCTACTAAAATTATCAGAGGTAATTCAGCCAAGGTGGGAAAACCTATAATATCATGCTCTATTGGGACTTCAAGTTATCACGGTCTATGTGATATTGGGTCAAGCATTAGTGTCATTCCACATTCTCTCTATCTTGAAATCAAGCCTGATATTGATCCTATTGTTATGGAAAAGACAGGTATGACAATTCAACTTGCCAATAAAGAATATATTAGTCCTTTTGGAATTGTTAGAGATGTTGAAGTTCTAGTTGGTAAAATAAAATATCCTGCTGATTTTATTGTGCTTGGTTGCCCTCAAGATTCATTTTGTCCTATCATTTTTGGTAGACCTTTCTTGCATACTGTTGGAGCTGAAATTAATTTGCTTAAAGAGAAAGTGTTTATTAAATGTGACAATGAAAGACTTGAGTTCAATTTTTCCAAATTTGCTGATAAACATGTTGTGAAAGAGCCAATTTCTGAAGATATAATTGAAACTCTTGCTCCTATAGCTCTAGCTTCAACAGATGTTGTAGAATGTTATATGCTTAATCAAGATGAACCATTTAATGATGAGGAAAAAGAGGCTCTAGAACAAATACTACGGCAGCAACCACCACAGTTACAGTTGCATATTCCACCTGATAATTTAGGAGTGTTACCACCACCTAAAGGGGAACCTAGTTTTGAATTGAAACCTTTGCCTGACAATTTGAAATATGCATATTTAGATGATAAGATCATATATCCTGTCATTATTAGTGCTAACCTTTCAGCTGAAGAAGAAGAGAAACTACTTGATGTACTAAAAGCTCATCGACCAGCTATTGGATACTCTCTTGATGATCTTAAAGGTATAAGCCCAGCTCTATGTATGCATAAAATTAATTTGGAAGAGGATGCAAAACCTGTTGTTGATTATCAACGCCGTCTCCATCCAAAAATGAAAGAAGTGGTAAGAAAAGAGGTAATAAGACTCATGGAAGCTGGTATCATTTATCCTATAGCTGATAGTAAGTGGGTTAGTCATGTCCATTGTGTTCCTAAAAAGGGTGGAATGACTGTGGTTCCAAATGATGAGAATGAACTTGTGGCTCAACGTACTGTTGTTGGTTATAGGATGTGCATTGATTACAGGAAATTAAACAAAGCAACTAGAAAAGATCATTACCCATTGCCATTTATTGATCAAATGTTAGAAAGGTTATCTAAACACTCTCACTTTTGTTATTTAGATGGTTATTCAGGTTTCTCACAAATTCCTGTCCATAAGGACGATCAAGAAAAGACCACTTTTACTTGCCCATTTGGTACATTTGCTTATAGAAGAATGCCATTTGGTTTATGTAATGCTCCTGCTACTTTTCAAAGATGCATGAATGCTATATTTGCTGATTATATAGAAAAGATAATGGAAGTCTTTATGGATGATTTTTCTGTGTATGGAACTTCTTTCGATAATTGCGTGTTCAATCTTAACAAAGTTTTGCAGCGTTGTGAAGATCAACATCTAGTTCTCAATTGGGAGAAGTGCCACTTCATGGTTACCGAAGGAATTGTTTTAGGGCATAAGATTTCTGGAGATGGAATAGAAGTTGATCCAGCCAAGGTAGAAGCTATTGAGAAGCTACCATACCCAAAGGATATAAAAGGTATAAGAAGTTTTCTTGGGCAGCAGGTTTTTACCATAGGTTTATTAAGGATTTCTCCAAAATATCAAAACCTCTAACCAATCTTTTGCAAAAGGGTGTTCCTTTCTCTTTTAATGATGATTGCATTGAATCTTTTAATATTTTGAAGAATGCTTTAATAACTGCTACTATTATTCAACCTCCTGATTGGAAATTGCCCTTTGAAATTATGTGTGATGCTAGTGATTATGCTGTTGGGGCTGTTTTGGGTCAAAGGGTTGATAAGAAACTGAATGTGATTTATTATGCTAGTAGAACACATGATGCTACCCAAAGAAATTATGCTACAACTGAAAAAGAATTTTTAGCAGTGCTATTTGCTTGTGACAAGTTTAGACCTTATATCACTGATTCCAAAGTCACAATACATACTGATCATTCTGCTATTAAATACTTGATGAACAAGAAAGATGCTAAGACTAGATTGATAAGATGGGTACATTTATTGCAAGAATTTGATTTACACATTGTTGATAGGAAAGGAGAAGATAACCAAGTAGCTGATCATCTTTCTAGAATGGAAAATATACCTGATGATCCTATTCCTATTAATGATAGCTTTGTTAATGAACAACTTGCAAATGTTAATGTATCCAGTGTTAAAGCTGCATCTCCTTGGTTCGCTAATTATGCAAACTTTATTGTTGGAAAAGTATTACCTCCACACTTTACTTATCAACAAAGAAAGAGATTCTTTTATGATCTTAGACATTATTTTTGGGATGATCCTTTCCTTTATAAGAAAAGTGTAGATGGTATTATTAGACGTTGTATACCTGAGCATGAACAACAGGCTATAATAAGAGATTGTCATGATAGTCCATATGGAGGGCATCATGCAGGAGATCGCACAGCAGCAAAGGTATTACAATCTGGTTTCTATTGGCCTAGTTTATTTAAATATTGCCATGAATATGTTAAATCTTGTGATAAATGTCAAACAGTAGGAAATATTGGTAGGAGAAATGAAATGCCTATGAATTATTATCTACCACTTGAACCATTTGATGTGTGGGGTTTTGACTTTATGGGACCTTTCTCAGCTTCAAAGACAAAGCATACTCATATTTTGGTTGCAGTTGACTATGTTACAAAGTGGGTGGAGGCAATTCCAACCAAAAGTGCAGATCATGCCACAGCAATGAAGATGCTTAAGGACATCATTTTCCCAAGGTTTGGTGTTCCTAGGTTCTTAATTACTGATGGTGGCTCTCATTTTATACATGGTGTTTTTAGGAAAGCTTTGGCAAAATATGATGTTAACCATAGAATTGCATCTCCTTATCACCCTCAAACAAGTGGACAGGTTGAATTAAGCAATAGGGAAATTAAACTCATTCTGGAAAAGACAGTTAACAAGTCTAGATCTGATTGGCCACTTAAAATTAATGATGCATTATGGGCTTATAGAACTGCATTTAAAAATCCTATGGGAATGTCCCCTTATAAAATGGTCTATGGGAAAGCTTGTCATTTACCTGTTGAATTAGAACATAAAGCTAGATGGGCTATTAAACAATTAAACTTTGACTTTAAGACTGCAGGAGAGAAAAGAATCCTTGATTTAAACCTGCTAGATGAATGGAGGAATGAAGCCTATGAAAATGCTAAAATGTTTAAAGAGAAAGTTAAGATTTGGCATGACAAGAAGATTAAGAGAAAAGAATTCAAAGTAGGAGATCAAGTTTTATTATACAACTCTCGTTTCAAGTTTTCTGCAGGGAAGCTAGCCTCGAAATGGCAGGGACCATTAGTCATACAGGAGGTGTACCGTTCAGGAGCTATCCGTCTCTACGGTGATATGAAAGGTAAACCTCATGTGGTCAATGGACAACGTCATAACATTATATTGCAGGAAAAAGCTTCGTTGGAACGTTGGAAACGTTGAATTTACAAACACCGGAAGAAGTAATAAAAGGGGGTTGAGCAGTTTCAGCAACTCCAAATCAATAAAAGGTAACTTTTGTATTGGAAATTTTCTCGAAATTACATGAAATTTTATGGAAGTCATTTTTTATGGAAATAAAAGTGTGGGGAAATAAAACTTGACGAAACGGAGTCCCGAGGGAGGAAAGAGGTGGCCCCACGCGGCCAAGTATAGGGGCCGCGTGGGCCCACTCCTTTACCACCTCGGAGACCTTTTTCGCCTCGTTTTCGATCCTGGCGCTCCGTCTTGACCTAAAAACCCTCAATATATACCCCTCTCCGACGATCTAATCTCGCACCGAGCGTTCTCGAGCGATCTTTGTTTCTTGATGTTTCTGTTTGCCAGGTTTTAGCCATGTCTTCGGGGAACTCCTACCAATGTTCCTCCATGGATGATGATGATGATGATGAGCTTGAGGGGCTCAGCCCCACGTCCCCATGGAAGAGGAACAGGAAGAGGAAGGACTACTCCGATGACGATGACATAGAGGAAGATGAAGAAGAATACAAGGCGATCTTCGACTTCACGCCCTTGGCGACAGCACCTCCATCGCCTGTTGCTGTAGCCAATGTAGGGGTGAACCGCTCTCTTGGCAACAAGAGGAAGACGGCGCGTATCCAAACTGGAGGGAAGGTTCCTAGGCTCTCGCTTGCAAGCAAAAACGTAGCTTCTACTCTTATTGACAGGGAATCCCGGCGCACCACTCAAAAGAATTATCCTGGTGAGTGGGATCGCAAGATCCCCAACAAGAAGGTATCAAGTCCCGAGTGGAAGCCTAGCAAGGAGACGGTTGAGAAGAACCTTATGGAGAAACTGGGGGAAGCTGCAAAAGAATTTGAGAAAGCCTACAACCTCATGATGAGGATCGTTGGAGACCTCGAAGACCACTATTATGAAGGCAATAAGAAAGAAGAGAGGAAGTTCTAGCAAGATGTCAAGCTTGGGGGAGTTCCACCTAGTCTTTCTCTTTATTAGTCTCTTTTATCTATCTAGTTAAGGTGTGTTTTGCTTTTATCGTTTAGTTATCAATTTCGTTCAAGCTTGTGTGAGCTCATAGAGCATTATCATGTATCCCTATCTTGTGGTTTATCAATGAATATTAAAGTATGGTGTCATCCATGGTTCTCTTGTTTTGGAGATTTATGGGTAACACTCATGCAAATGAGCGTGGCATATTTAGAGGTTTCAATCACATCTTACATTGGATTAAATTAATTTGAGTTTGTTGGACAACTGTAGAATCATATCATCAAAATATCAAACAATAAACATGAACCATTGTGATTAATTTTATGATGGTAGTGGCTTGATAAATGTTTAAGGTTGGGAGTTGGCCCATATGTGCTGTCACATGCAAAGCTTTCAACATGTTCCATAATTTATTTAGTTGATATCATGTACTTTTGTTTATGGATGCCTATCATGATGAAATAATGTGGAAATAGAGCAAGTTTAAATGAGTTTGTATAAATGGTTAGAGAGAAACCTGGGCCGCTAATCTAAGCCATGCATCATTCATGGTGGAAATTTACTTACATGCTGTTTTGAACTTCCTGTGATACATCCTGCAATAAAAAGCTATATCAATTGGTAAATAAAAAGGGTGTTGAGGTTGTTCATTATGTTTGTTTGTCTTGTTGTTTTGATATGGGCTTGATCCATATCATGGGACAAGAGGTACCCCAGTTGAGGCTCTTGGTAATACCATTATTACTTACAATGATAGATAACTTAAACTTGCTTTGTTTCCCAAGTTGAGTAATCATGGTATAGGTACTTGTATTCAAGGGGCATGAGACATCTAACCTTTACTTTATCGAGGCCACTACTCATATTTGCTTTCACATTTAACTCTAATCATCCAAATGCTTGCCATGAAAAGCAAAAGCATGGAAAAAGGAGTATGATTCAGTTGTCCAACTTACATTGGTTATTTGCTTTCAAAAGTAAGGGTGATTGCTAGAGATTCTACTTATGTTGCCCTCATGTGTATGAGTTTTAGTTCATTAATCTTACATTGCAATTGAATATGATGATGATACAATGCCCGTATTTATTTATCAACCATAAGTCCATCGATGCATGCAATGATCTATATCCTTATTTACTCGAGGATGAGTAAAGGTTTAAGCTTGGGGGAGTTGATACGTGCATTTTATATCATCATTTTTATACCTTATATCATCTTATTAGAATGTTATTTGCACTGTTATATCAATGTTTTGCATGTTTTAGATGATTTATGGGACTTTCATACAAAGTCCCTATTTTTGGCATTTAATATCTGGGAGGCAGAATACCCCCCTTTTCTTGTTTTTATTGTTTCAGGAGTTTCGCGAACCCAAATAATTAGAGGAAAAATACCACGCCAGTTTTTCATCAGGAGAAGAGTAGTGGGAAGAAGACCGAAGATAGGAGGGCCACGAGGGCCAAGTTAGGTGGGCCCACGCGGCCCATGTACCTGGCCGCGTGGGACCCATCAACTGGCGCCTCGGGCACCTCCTCGCGTGGGGCTTTTAACCAACACCTTCGTCTTCGCCGAAAAGGGACGCCCTAATTTTTCCCGAATTATCTGAGGCCGTGGCGGCGGCGGAGCTCCTGATTCTCTCCGAAGGGGGTCAGATCCTGCTGCTCCGGAGCTCCGGAGAGGGGGGAAATCACCGCCATCATCACCACCTCTCCTCCTTGGCGTGGGAGGAGACCCCTACATCACCGTCATCACCATCACCAGCACCATCTCCATCATCATCTCCGTGATCCACTCCGTTCCCCTCATAGTTTGAGAGTTGCTATACCCTAGATCATTGTCTTGTGCTCCTATTCATGTTTGTGATTGGGTACTTGTCATTATTTGGTGGTGAAGTGCTTTATTTCAGATTGTGTTGTACCCTTTATGCCACTGATTATGATCATGTTTGCATGTTGTGAGTAGTTCCCATATGTTCCTGAGGGCATAGGATGAATTGGCAATGATTTATATATAACATGTGTTGGTATTTTGTCAAGAGTTTATCTTCTATGTGATTCTATGATGGTGTTGTGCGAACGTCGACTGCACAACACTTCACCTTTAAGGGCTCATAGGAGAACAACGTAGTGTAATGAATTGAGGAAGACTTGGGAGGACAACTAAGCCTAAGACAGAGTCATGCAGTTATATTATGTGGGTAGTAGTGTCGGGGACCTTAGAGTGTAATGCTATGGTGGGACTTTATGTCTTAATAACTCTTGTGCAAGTAATTAAATTGGCCACATGATCCATCATAAGGGGTTGTAGTTTAATTATTTAGCTATGCCTAGTTATGGCTCCGCCCCAAAGAAGATTAAAACTTGACAAGATATGCAACATGTTGTTTAATAAATCTCTATGCCTAGTGATATACATGCCGCCCTCGGGAACGTTTTCCACTTATACATTACACACCACTTGAGCTTGTCCTCTTGCCACATAGAGGATTGGGCTTTCTCTCTCTTTGAGAGCTTTTTTTATTTGCTACCATCTACTTTAAGCATTTTTATTCATTTGCAACTATACAATCAAAAATCCCAAAAACACTTGCATCTTTTTTATTTATCATTCTTTCTAACCAATACCTTCAGCTCCTCGTGGGTTCGACAACCTTTTCTAATTGAAAGGTATTACAATTGATCTCCTGCACTTGGGAGTCATCAACGTGCTGAAACTGAAGGACCCGGTTACAGAAATAGCAGCTGATAAGCCGATACTTGCTATCGTGCCTAAAGTGGCATCCAGTGACCATGAAGCCGGATCCAGCCGAACCGAGGTAGCTAAACCCCGGGATCCAAAATACACTAGGCCAAAGTGGTGTCCGCCGGGTATAACGAAGACACAGAAGCGGAAACTACAAAGGGCAAGGAACCGGGAAAAGGCAGAGAAGGAGGCCGAGCAAGCCAGAGATGCCAAATTCAATGCCGAAAAAACAATGGTGCCGACCCAAGTGTGGGTACCAAAGCCGAATCTTCCGCCAATTCTGTTGTTGACAGCACCGAGTCTTGCTGCGAACGACGAAATAGGGCCGGTTGCAGTACCGGCCATTGCCTACTCATCATGGACGGACGAAGTGGAAGCAGCAGATTCGGAAGCACAAGACAAGCCGACATCAGATGATTCGGTTACCGAATTAGCCAATGGAGATTCAGCGGAGGATTCAATGAACGAAGAACCGGCAGAAGACTTAGAGTTGGTGATGGATGACTCAGAGAATCAACCAGATGAAGAGCTACTGGATTACGAGAGCACGCCAACTCGGGTAGGTATGGATATTAACATGGTATATTATTTGCCTGCTGAATTTCGTGCTGTAGAAGAAGAAGCCGAGGTAGCACAGATCAACTTCGGACCCAAGAATGTTGTCTTCGAGAAACCCAAGGAACCGGTTAAGCACCTGAAACCTTTGTACGTCAGAGGACATATCAACGGGAAGCCGGTTACCCGGATGATGGTTGATGGAGGCGCTGTGGTTAACCTGATGCCGTATTCTGTCTTCAAGAAATTACAATTGGATGACGATGATCTCATGAAAATGAACATGGTACTGAACGGGTTCGAAGGAGGAGAAGGAGTAGAAGCCAAAGGAGTTATCAGTCTGGAGCTTACAGTGGGAAGCAAGACTCTGGCTACTGCATTCTTCGTTGCCGAGGTGCAAGGGAACTACAACGTGTTACTCGGACGAGATTGGCTCCACGCGAATCAGTGTGTGCCATCTACCATGCACCAGCAACTCGTACAATGGATCGATGATGAGATTGAGGTCGTTCATGCTGATAACTCGGCATGTATTGCTTTAGCCGAGTCCATTGTTGATTGGCAACACTCAAATGCTACATGCTTGTCAGGGCGTGATCTATCCGGGTTCGATTTCCTGAGTGCTACCAGGGACGGATTCGTGCCAGTATCCTTAAAGCCGATTGGAAGTAATCGGTTGCGACTCAAATAAATGGATCCCAACAACGATGAGTGGCTGCAGAAGCGTCTGGACAAGTATCGGGTAGATAAGAACGATATGTGTGAAGCAATTGAAGAACCAGACGATATGGATAAGTTGGGGCAAGGTTTTACGTCGGCCAACCGCTCGAAGAAGTGGATATCGGGGATGGCACTGTTCCCAGGCCGACATTTGTAAACCGGAATTTAGAAGCCGATTATAAATCCAAGTTAATCGCGCTAATCAAAGAGTATGTGGACTGCTTTGCTTGGGAGTACCACGAGATGTCCGGGTTAAGCCGATAGCTCGTCGAGCATCGTTTACTGATAAAGGCCAGTTTCAGACCATATAAACAACCGGCTCGCAAATTCAACCCAGCAATATATGACCGGATCAAGGAGGAGATTAGCCAGCTTCTGAAAGCTAACTTTATCCGGCCTTGCAAGTATGCCGAGTGGATTTCCAACATTGTGCCGGTCGAGAAGAAAGGATCCGGAAAGATCAGGGCCTGCATAGATTTCCGAGATCTAAACCGAGCTACGCCCAAAGATGAATATCCCATGCCAATAGCCGACATTCTCATCAACGATGCCTCGGGACACCGAGTCATCAGCTTTCTGGACGGGGATGCGGGATATAATCAAATATTCATGGCCGAAGAAGACTCGACCAAGACAGCGTTTCGCTGCCCCGGGTTCGTTGGCTTATTCGAGTGGACAGTAATGACTTTTGGATTGAAGAATGCCGGAGCCACATATCAAAGAGCGATGAACTTGATATTTCACGATCTTCTTGGAGTCGTACTGGAAGTATACATTGACGACGTGGTTGTTAAATCGGACGGTGAGTCAAATCATTTGGCCGATTTACGACTCGCGTTTGAAAGGATGAGGAGGTACGGGCTCAAGATGAATCCATTAAACTGTGCTTTTGGTGTGTCGGCTGGAAATTTTCTCGGTTTTATCATACATGAATCCGGCATAGAGATTGATCCGGCAAAGATTGAAGCCACCCGGAAAGTACAGGCGCCGAGTTGTAAAAAGGATATGCAGAAATTCCTAGGCAAGGTAAATTATTTGAGAAGATTTATTACTAACTTGTCTGGAAAAGTTGATGCGTTCACATAGATCCCTCGGTTCAAGAACGATGACGAGTTCACCTGGGGGGCAAAACAGCAAGAGGCATTTGACCGAATAAAGGCTTGCTTGTCTAAACCTCCGGTTCTGAGGAAACCGAGTCATGGTCTACCGTTCCGACTCTACATCGCTGCCGAGGAAAAGGTGATTGGAGCAGCTCTGACTCAAGAGGCCGAAGGACAGGAGTACGTCATCACATACTTAAGCCGGCGGCTGCTGGATGCCGAGTCAAGGTACAACTTTGTGGAGAGGTTGTGCTTGTCTCTTTATTTTGCTTGCACCAAATTGCGCCATTATCTTTTATCTAGTGAGTGCAAAGTTTTTAGTCAAACCGATGTCATTAAACACATGATACATAGGCCGATTCTTAGTGGACGAATCGGCAAGTGGGCATATGGACTGATCGAGTATGATTTGGCTTATGAATCTCTCAAATCTGTGAAAGGCCAGGTTGTAGCCGATTTTATTGTTGAACATCAGATTGATCTAGAGCGAGAAGCCGACATACATGTTGTGTCGGCTGTACCGTGGAAGCTTTATTTTGACGGCTCGGTTTGCAGTAGTGGACAAGGAGTCGGCATTGTGTATATTTCACCCCACGGTACTATCTTTGAAGCCTCTTGTCGTCTCGATTATTTTTGCACTAACAATGAAGCCGAATACGAAGCTCTTCTATTCGGATTGCAAGTTTTGAAGGATGCAGGGGTAACTCATGTCGAGGCATACGGCGATTCACTGCTTATCGTCCAACAAGTGGCCAAGATCTTCCAATGCAATAGTGGATCACTCAACACATATCTCGACAGGTGCCTGGATATCATATCAACTTTGGATTATTTTTCTATATATCATGTTTCCAGGCAGGACAACTGGCTCGCCAACGAGTTGGCACAACAGGCATCAGGTTATCATGCCAGTAGAGGAATATTCTTCACAGCAGAAAAGTCGATACTAGTTGTTGTCAATAACTCGGAAGCTGGAGGAAAAACCGGGTCATCTAACCCGGACGATGGAGGGAAAGCCGAGTTATCTTATTCGGCTCCGAAAGAATCTAGTGGAACCCGGTTAGCTGATTGGAGAATACCCATTGTTGATTATCTGAAGAATCCGAGTTAGAGAACAGAAAGGGCTATTCGGCAGCTTGCTTTCAAATATACTTTGATAGATGACGAGTTATATCGCCGGACAGTTGATGGTCTTCTTCTTAAATGCTTGAATGAAGATCAATCTCGGGTTTCCATGGGAGAGGTTCATGACGGTTTATGCGGGACACATCGGTCGGCTCACAAGATGAAGTGGATGCTCAAACGAGCCGGATTTTATTGGCCGACGATGATCAGTGACTACTTCCGATACTACAAGGGATGTGAAGCATGCCAGAGATTCGGAGATATTCAATTAGTACCGGCTTCACTTCTTAACCCGGTAATAAAGTCGTGGCCTTTTCGAGGATGGGCATTGGATTTCATTGGCATGATTAACCCGGCTTCATCCAAAGGGCATCGGTTCGTATTGGTTGCTACTGATTATTTCACCAAGTGGTCCGAAGCTGTACCCCTCCGGAATATGACCCACAAAGAGGTGATTCAATTTATTACGGAGCATATTATTCACAGATTCGGTATTCCGCAGAATCTTACTACAGATCAAGGTACTTCCTTCATGGCCAAGGAGGTGAAACAGTTTGCCGAATCACTCGGGATCAAGATGCTCAGTTCATCTCCGTATTACGCCCAAGCCAATGGACAAGCCGAGTCAAGCAACAAAATTCTGATCAAGTTGATTAAGAAGAAAGTACAGGACTACCCGAGGAGGTGGCATGAGGTGCTGTCCAAGGCATTGTGGACAAGAAGCCGTTTTACCGATAGAAGTAAATCTGGCTACTTTGAGGTTCGCTAAGCAAAACGATTTGTCGGCTGAGGATTATCACAATTTGATGATGGACAATATAGACAAGGTAGCCAACAAACGTATCAAGGCTCTGAAGGACATTGAGAAGGAGAAGTTGCGGGTAGCAAGAGCTTACAACAAGAGAGTCCGGATCAAGGATTTTCAAATCGGCGACTTGGTCTGGAAAGTCATATTGCCAATCGGTTCAAAAAGGTGAAGATTCGGAAAATGGTCACCGAGCTGGGAAGGGCCGTTCCGAGTCGTAAGGATTGTACCCGGTAACTCATATCTGGTGGAAACATTGGAGGGCGACTGTAACATTCCAAGATTTTCAAATTTTTGAAAATTCAGAAAGATCAAAAACTTTTGAAAATGTTATGTATTTTGTTTTGAAAATCCAAAATCATGCATGCATTCGTCATCTTCTTGTCTTGTTGCATTTGAAGTTTCAAAAGTTGGAATTTTATTTCCACTTTAAACCCTAATTGAGAAAATGTTATAATGGGCCTATTTATGCTCTATACTTAATTTTGTTTTTTATTATTAATTTTATTGGTTGGCCAAGATAGTACCTAAGTGTTCTATTTTAAATAGTTCTTCCAAAAAGTATTTAATCAAATTATTTGGAAGAGATTTAATTCTATTTTGAATTTGGAAAATATCACCAATTACCATTTAAATGTCCAAGGGTATTTTGGTAATTTAATTTGTGAAAAAATAATAGAAATGAGTGTATCATGGTTTATACTACATGATATTACTCATATTATTTTCCTGGATTTATTTAAGTTCAAAATGAATTTAAAAACCCTATTTTATAAAATGACATAAAGGTGTCAAATAAGCCTTTATGCATCAATTGATTTTCACAGGTTTGAAATATTTTGGAAATGGTTCCTATTTGTCTACATTGACTAATGGTAATTTAACGAAAAAATTACAAATTTATTTAACTTAATTTGGAGGCCTAAATCAAAAGGTTACTAAAGAAAACAGAAAAAGAAAATAAATAAACAAAAAAAAAGGAGGCCGACCCAAACTGGGCCGGCCCAGTCCAGCCGACCGGCCAGATCGGTCTATCTTTTTTTTTCTTTCTTTATTCCCTATTTTCCTGTTGGGGCGAACCAGGCAAGCTGGCCCATCCCGACCGACCCGAGGGACCGCTCGGGGTCTTCTTCCTCCTTCCTTCCAGAACAGAGACTATGGCATGAAGTCAACCTTCCTTCTCCTCCCTCTCCACACTAATTGAGTTACCATTTCAAATTGCATTCAACACAAAAGTTATTCCAAATATGATGGAGATTTCATTCAGGGCGTTAATTCTCTAACTAATGGCATTTATCACCTTAATTGACGCGGTGAACCAAATGCCACCCATCGGCATTGACCTTCTGATCTCTCTACTCACTCCATATAAAACCGAACCGATTGCGTCACTTCGTGTCTTTCTTCCTCCTCCTCCACTTTGGTGACCAAACTTTTTCAAAAGGAGTTCTCTACAACCCGCACCAACCATGCCAACTTCATCCCCAGATCAAGTTCATCGTCAGATCTTGTCTTGCACGGTCATCACCTCGTCAATTCCTCGTACCAGAAGGCTCCACACATTGAGGCCAACCTCCAAGACATGGTGATGCATCATTCACTTGTAGTTGGCCACTGATGCCCACAAGTATAGGGGATCGCTGAAGTCTTCGTTGGGAAGTATTACCCAAATTTATAGTTCGACACGATGGGAACACAAGAATATCAATAAGACCTTAGCAATTGAGGCGTCACTCTCAACCACACCTGTATATCAATAACTTGCAGCAGTAGTAGTGATGGCAGTAAATGATTCAAGCTAGCAGAAATAAAACAGCAATAGTAACAAGGATTTCCCAGTTTTCACCAGAAAAGTGAAAGTGTAACTCAGAGATTTAAAATGTAGACATGAGGTGATAGCGGGGTGTTGCATGAATGAGATTGATCATATAATAAAGTAAAGCTAGCAATGGGGCTTTTCTCGAACTCCGATATATGTAGGTATGTGTTCCTTAAATAGTTGTGCGAACTAACCAAGAGAATTTGCACAACATCTATTGTCCTACCTGACCATTTCACCGGGGCCAACTTGGAACTACAGGTAATTAAGGTCTACCCTTTCGTATAGACCGGGACAATGCATTAACACTCCATGAACACATAGGATCCTCAAACTAGAACATCTCCCCCTTGTTTTCCTTATATGTCACTTTTAGGGTTCGCAGGTTCAACATAATAGTGGGTGATACACTTTGCAGGTAAATACCAAACTCAATTATATGATGAAGCAAATAAATTCAGTACTGAAATCATGCCACTCGGGCCCTAGTAGCAAGCATTAAACATAGCATAAGTGCACCAACACAATACAAAAGTATCCTCAAGATAAACCCTAAGATTATTGAACAACTGGTAGCATTACATGGTCAATCTCATCCAATCCCCATCCACCTCACATGCCTACAGCAAACTACTCACACATGGTGATGGAGAAAGAGCTCATGGTCGATGGAGATGAAGGCGGTGAAGATGACGGTGAAGACGGCCTCCGGATCCCTCCACCGGAGGAGAAATCCTGGATCAATCTGTCCCCGAAACGAAGAACGTGGTGGCGGCGGCGGTGTGTTTCGCAAAAGCTCCTCTCCTCCTAGGGCAAGCATTTTTTATCGTATATGAAGGGGTACGTCGAAGATCGGAGGCGAGACGGTTCCCGAGGCCCATTTGGGGTGGGCCCACGCGGCCAGGTACAGGGGCCGCGTGGGGCCACCTCATTTTGCCCTTCGGCACCCCCTCGTATCCATCCTTTTGTCCATCGTGCTTCTTTTCCAGAAAAAGTGACGTGGTATTTTTCCCCGATTTTATTTCCTGCAAAAATAGCCAGAGGAGAGACTTTGCTAAAAACAGCGTCAGAATCAGCAGTTTTATTCAAATATGGAAGGATCCCGTAGCAAATTATGAGGAAAAGTTCTTGGAAAAGTGGATGCATTTTGGATGCATCAGCTCCCCCAAGCTTAGCTCGTTGTTTGTCCTCAAACAACTCAAACATAGTGCAGAAGCGATAAAAAGACTTTGACAAGAACTTTGCATTGCATATGAAACACTGTTTAATAGCAACAAGTACTCAACACTTAATTCCTACAACAACTAACATAATGCTAGCAAAGGTATATCTCATCAATGTTAAAGCATCTATACATATTGCAAGAGAAATAACACATAGTGTTAAGGCTTGGATGAGTTTGCCTAACTGTAGAAATAAACAAAGGTTCTTGCATCACTTTTGATTGAATCATGTATTGACTAGTGAACTCATTGTGCTTACAACCTTGCTCTCAATTTTATCAAAACATTTGATGTTCCCTATTATGACTCACATGCTTGACAAACTTGTAGTTAAAAGCCTCATGCCCCGTGAATACGAGTACCTACACCATGTGTTACTCAACTCGTGTAGCTAGGCAAGCTCGAGTTTTTTCAGTCATTGCGAGAATAAAAGCATCATTAAGAGCGTCAACCAGGGTACCTCTTGTCCCAGGACATGGACAAGCCCATGTCCAAACAACAAGACAAACGGACAATGAACAATCTCAGCACTTCTTTTATTTACTAATGGTTTAGCTTTTTATTATAAAGTGCATCACTGAATGTTCACTATGATATGCCGTAAATTTCCACCATGAATGATGCATGGCTTGAGTTGGCGGCCCGGGCGTCTCTCTAGTCAATTATTCCCACTCCTCAAACTTACTAAGTTTCCACATTTATTTCGACATGATAGGCATCCATAGACAAAGGTACATGATATCAACTAATTTTAATTTAAGTGCAATGTTAAAAGCTTTCCATGTGTCAGCACATTTAAGCTAACTCCTAACCACTAAGCTTGTCAAGCATATGACTTCATTTTTAACATTTGAAAAATTCTTTCACTTTCTCTGTGGTTGGCAAGTTTAGTAAGCACAATGGGATGCGTAGACCTTTGTTTAGAACTACAGTTGTTCAAACCATAGCCAAGTATTATCACTAAATAATATCTCACTTGCATCATCATACACACTAAAACATGGAGAAGATAAACATTTGCTACCAGTTCCCTAGATGTTAAAGAAACTATGATGTGCACACTTGCTGTTATTAAAAAGTCCTCGTAAGCATGGCAAAGGTGTCATACCTTTCATCTACTTCATGCACATCAGCTCATCATTGTTGTTCTCCTCTCCCAACTTCGAACTGCACAATAAAAACTCAAATCTGCCAGAAAATGTCACTGCATCCAGTACTGTTTTTACCCTACTTAAACACCTCAGAATTTTCTCATATTTTAGAGGTGTGTAGGCCGTGAAAAGTTGCAATCGCGGTTAAAATTTCAGCTCAAATGGAGTTACAGAAAAAGAATGAAAAATAAAACAGTGAGCATATTTCAGCAATTCCTACACCTCCATTTTTGCATCGGATTCAAGAAAACGAATATCTTTTTGTTCTTTTTGGTTTTTAGAAGCATAAAATAAATGACCAGAAGTAAATAAGCAAGAAGAACAAATAGAATCTTTTGTGTTTTTGTGATTTCAAAGCAAGAAACTGAAACAAAATAAGAGTGATATAAAACAACGAAATGAGAGGAAGAGAAGTACTCCCCCAAGCTTACAATCAAGCTAATATCCTGGGTGGTAGCCATATCCACCACTTCCACCTCCAGGGTGGTAACCATATGGGTAGCCTCCCATGCCTGGGTATTGTGGCCTCTCTTGAGGTTGGTACCCCTGCATCGCTGGAGCTTGTGCCTCCTCCTGTGGTGGCTCTTCCCTCACGATCCACTTTCCAGTGCTCTTTTATTCTTGTACCTGTGAGTCTCGGTCCCTTTGAATCTGAAGGTAGAGAGGAACTCTCGTGAGAGTTCCTCGTATGTGTCCTGTGGGTTTTGAGAAAATGTCAGCAACCCGGTCGTTGTGGCGAAGGAGTTGAAATCCTCTTCCATTCCCCATTGTTGAAGAACACAGGGGTCTTGCCATCTCGTCGTGTGAATCCTCAACTTCTTCCCCACAAATGATGCGGAGTCCTCCCAAAGGTGATTGTCATCGTAGTTGAGGGAGACACTGCATGCTCTTCTCTTGGGCCTTAAGCTCATCCCAAGCAATCCTTTGCCCTTGCTAAACATGGTACCTTGCTGCCCATAAATAAATTTCAACAAAAATCAAGATGTGAAACTCTAATACAACATTAAGTCATCCACATATAGTCTCCACATCAATATCATGCATCAATATCAACTAGAAAACTTAAATCCATGGATTTCTCAAACATATTTAGTGACACCTAGTGCAGCAAAATACTTCAGATACAAAGCACAAGAACAAAAACTAATTGTATGAGTGGAGAAGTCACATACCAAGGAGTAATCCCACCAAACAGATTCGAGAAAGCTGCTCTAAACTTGGAGATCCAGGGAGAGCAGCAAGAGAGCACGAAAAAAATTTGGAGAAAATACCTGGAGCTGGTTTTCTGTCGAGAGGAAGGAGATGAGCCCCGACTCCTCACCTAACTCCACCTGTGGACCAAAGTGGGGGGGTCCCACGTGGCCAGGTACAGTGGCCGCGTGGGGCACCCTCTTTTGGCCCCTGGTGTCCCTCTTTTGGCTGTGAGCTCTCCCGTGAAAATAACTTACCTCTGAATTTTTCTAGAATTTATCGAGAAAATTTTCTACAGAGACTTTTTCAAACTAGATTTCTAAAATTTTCTGCACTTTGAAATAAATATGCCCAAGCAAATATTCTAAGAATTCTTGAGTATATAAAATAAAAATGCAAGCAATCTTTATAGGAATCAAGTTTGCATAATTTCCACATTAATAATGAGGTTGATCAGGTCTCATTAATAATATGTAAAGGATATAACACATGATCTTTATTTTTATATGTAAAGAAGAGATTCAAGTTACCTCATATTTGATTTGAATAGTTCCAATCATTATGGTAGCATATTTTGGTTCAGGAGGTGGTAAGGGAATTTCAAAACTTCCAACTATAAGAGTATTTCTTTTAATGCAATTCACCATTTGGTTTACCATTGTAACAACTTTCTTCTTGGGGAAATAGATAGTGTGCTCCTTTCCTTTAACGTTGAATGTCACTTTGCTTTCAGTGCAATCTATCACAGCCCCTGCAGTGTTTAAGAAAGGTCTACCAAGGATAATAGACAAGTTATCATCCTCAGGCATGTCTAATACAACAAAGTCTGTAGGGATTAACACATTAGCAACAGAAATAGGTACATCCTCACATATTCCAATAGGTATAGCAGTTGATTTATCAGCCATTTGCAATGAAACTTCAGTTGGAACCAATTTGTTTAAATCAAGTTTCTTATACAAAGAGAAAGGCATGACACTAACACCAGCCCCCAAGTCACATAGTGCATATCTCACATAGGTTTCTTTAATATGACAAGGAATAGTTGGAATACCGGGATCTCCATGTTTTTCAGGCACTTTCCCTTTAAAGGAGTAATCAGCAAGCATAGCAGTAATAGCATCAGTAGAAATCTTTCTTTTATTAGTGACAATATCTTTCATGTATTTTGAATAAGGAGGAATTTTAATAGCATCAACAAGAGGAATTTGCAAATATAAAGATTTAATCAACTCAAAGAACTTCTCAAATCTAGTGTCGTCCAAAGTTTTCATTACCTCTTGAGGATATGGTATGGGTCTTTGTACCCATGGATCCCTTTCTTTACCTTTTTGTGGATTTGGATAGTTTTTCTTCTTGTTCTTCTCAGTAGATGGTTCAGCGTCTTCCTTCTCAGCTGCTTCAGGTTCTTCAACATTTTCATCTTCTTGTAGTTTTTTTTCAGGTGAGGATCATTCCTCCTCTTCATTATTATTATCTTCAGTCTCAGCCTCAGAAATAGAGATATCATTATCTTGTTCTTCAGAATCATCTTTATCTTGGTTTTCATTGGGAGATTTGCCTGCAGAAAGTTTCTTCTTTCGAGCTTCTTGCTCTTTCTTCTTAGGATGCCTTCAGGATAGTCAGGTCCTGAGTACTTGCACCTCCCCTAGTATTAACTCCGCAAACATGTTTCTTCACATTAAGCTTTCATACAATTGATTTTGAAGAGAAATCATTGTTCTACTTGATTATTCATCATCTCACAATGTTTAACAATTCTTTTTACCTCTCCCACATTAGCATGCAAACTTTCACGAAGAAATTTAATTTGTGAGAGTTTTCCATGATCATCATTCTAATATTATGCTCTTCAGGATCATGACGATAAGCAAAATCACTCTCATATGATACTTCAGTAAAGGATGTTACCTTTTCATTACCTTTTGTGTTGCTAATAACATTGACTGGGATAGGGAAACATGGTTGATCATTAGGAAGTTTGACACCCATTTCAGATAATTCCTTGAGATGAGAGGTTTTAATTCCTTTCTCTTTAATGTCCTTTGAGGCTTCTTTCATTGCCTCTTTGTCCAGCTTGAGTATACCTCCTTTCTTTTCCGGAAATATCTCATCAGTATTCCAATCATCATAATTCTTTGAGATAAGTTTGCAATAACTCAATTGCTTCATCAACGGTCCTTTCCCTGAAAACATTACCTGCAATACTATCAAGATAGCCTGTGGTGTTTTCAGTTAACCATTGTAAAATATATCAAGTATTTCATTATTCTTGAAGCCATGGGTAGGACATTTCCTAACCATCTTATTATACCTCCCGCAAGCTTGGGGTAAATCCTCCTTCTATTTCTGTGAAAAATTACTAATCTCAAGGGTTAGAGTATGAATTTTATTAGCAGGGAAGTACTTATTAAAGAACATCCGCAAACATTCTTCCTTGCTAGTAATACATCCAGGTTCTAAACAATTATACCAAGTTTTAGCACTTCCTCCCAAAGAAAAAGGAAACAATTTTAAGAAATAGTAGCGTTGGTTAATTTCATCTTTCCCAAATAACACAGATAAATCATGCAAATCAGCAATGTGATCGAAGGGAAACTCATCCTCTCTCCCATAAAACTTAGACTTCTCATCCCTTTCAATCACTTCAGGATCAACGTTAAACTCATAGTCTTTATCATTAATTTTAATAGCTGGACCATTCATTTTATCAGTAACAGGAAAATAGTCATCAAGAGGAGAATTTATATAGCTAGCGAGTTTATCCATTTCATCATAATCTGGACTCATGAAAGCCTTAATAATAGCATCCTCTTTCTCAGAAGAAGTTTCCATATCATCACAATATTCCCTATCTTCTGTTCAGATTCCACATTTTTACTAATAGAAGATTCAGGATTCTCAGGTGTTTCAGTTATCTCAGATATTTCAGGAATTTTAGGTGTTTCAAGTGTCACTTCTTTGTCTATGCTACCACATGTTAAAACACTTTCATTACTAGTAGACATTTTAGACAATGGTGAACTAGAAATAATTTTTCCCTTTTTCTTAGGAACAACAGCAGAAGCAACATCAGGTGAAAAGTTTTTCCTACTTAGCAAGTCCTTACCTCCTAGAGTAGTGGAAGGCCTCACTTCATTAGGAGTGTTCTTTTCCATTCCCATGGTTAGGAACAAGCAATTGCAGCAAATAAATGATATCAAGTTGTCTTACCAATAAAGCTAGGTTCCCCAGCAACGGCGCTAGAAAACTTCTTGATGCCCACAAGTATAGAGGATCGCTGAAGTCTTCGTTGGGAAGTATTACCCAAATTTATAGTTCGACACGATGGGAACACAAGAATATCAATAAGACCTTAGCAATTGAGGCGTCACTCTCAACCACACCTGTATATCAATAACTTGCATCAGTAGTAGTGATGGCAGTAAAGGATTCAAGCGAGCAGGAAATAAACAGCAATAGTAACAAGGATTTCCCAGTTTTCACCGAAAAAGTGAAAGTGTAACTCAGAGATTTAAAACGTAGGCATGAGGTGATAGCGGGGTGTTGCATGAATGAGATTGATCATATAATAAAGTAAAGCTAGCAATGGGGCTTTTCTCTAACTCCGATATATGTAGGTATGTGTTCCTTAAATAGTTGTGCGTACTAACCAAGAGAATTTGCACAACATCTATTGCCCTACCTGCCCATTTCACCGGGGCCAACTTGGAACTACAGGTAATTAAGGTCTACCCTTTCGTGTAGACCGGGACAATGCATTAACACTCCATGAACACATAGGATCCTCAAACTAGAACATATCCCCCTTGTTTTCCCTATATGTCACTTTTAGGGTTCGCAGGTTCAACATAATAGCAGGTGATACACTTTGCAGGTAAATACCAAACTCAATTATATGATGAAGCAAATAAGTTCAGTACTGAAATCATGCCACTCGGGCCCTAGTAGCAAGCATTAAACATAGCATAAGTGCACCAACACAATACAAAAGTATCCTCAAGATAAACCCTAAGATTATCGAACAACGGGTAGCATTACATGGTCAATCTCATCCAATCCCCATCCACCTCACATGCCTATAGCAAACTACTCACACATGGTGATGGAGAAAGAGCTCATGGTCAATAGAGATGAAGGCGGTGAAGATGGCGGTGAAGACGGCCTCCGGATCCCTCCACCGGAGGAGAAATCCTGGATCAATCTGTCCCCGAAATGAAGAACGTGGTGGCGGCGGCGGTGTGTTTCGCGAAAGCTCCTCTCCTCCTAGGGAAAGCGTTTTTTCTCGTATATAAAGGGGTACGTCGAAGACCGGAGGCGAGACGGTGCCCGAGGCCCATTTGGGGTGGGCCCACGCGGCCAGGTACAGGGGCCGCGTGGGGCCACCTCATTTTTCCCTCTGGCACCCCCTCGTGTCCATCCTTTTTTCCATCGTGCTTCTTTTCCAGAAAAAGTGACGTGGTATTTTTCCCCGATTTTATTTCCTGCAAAATAGCCAGAGGAGAGACTTTGCTAAAAACAGCATCAGAATCAGTAGTTTTATTCAAATATGGAAGGATCCCGGAGCAAATTATGAGGCAAACTGCTTGGAAAAGTGGATGCATTTTGGATGCATCAGCCACACCGCCACGAAGCCGAGCCACATTACCGCCGCAGCCAAGATCCCGACAAGCCCAACCTTGGAGAACAAGCTCAACCGATCTCGCCGGTGACCGACGTCGCCGCCGTTCTTCTCCTCTTCCGGCGAGGCTAGTAACCTCCTAAGCCCGAGACCTTGTCGTGTCTCCTCCCCATATTCACGCGAACCTCCTGTACATCACTCCGCACCTCGAGGGACACCGAGACGACGAACGCAACATCGACCACTTCGTCTACCTCGCATCACATTGACGTCGATCTACTCGACACCGACAATATTCATTCCTTTCGGTAAGCCTCCCAAAAGTGTTCTAACCTTATCTGTATATTAGATCATTTAGCCTAAACAAAATAATTTTGGTCATTCAAAATATGCCAAGCATTTTTCATTTTCGGATTTGTTTTGGACAGATTTTTGTCAAACT
Source organism: Puccinellia tenuiflora (assembly GCA_012064385.1). Lineage (NCBI taxonomy): Eukaryota > Viridiplantae > Streptophyta > Magnoliopsida > Poales > Poaceae > Puccinellia > Puccinellia tenuiflora. The sequence goes on from QRDG01000027.1 coordinate 1,880,862, forward strand.
TTAGAAATTCATATCAAATCAACCATAACTCCGTTTTGAATGATTTTGTAGTCTACGGATTCGTATGAATGTGTAGAATACAGTGGCATAATAAAAACATATATTTTAGTCGTGCACTAACTTGTTATTTACAGAAACCTGTAAAACACTATTTTAGCTATAGTTTTAATTCTGTAAATTATTTTGAGGTGATTCTTTTTGCTCATGATAGCAATTGAGACCCTCTACACAGTAGTAAAAAAAATTGGAACTTATATTTTATTATTGGTTTTTTTTCAAATACATTGTTTAACCTTTTCCAAATCATCAAATTTGTTTAAAATCATTAAAAATAAATTTTTTTACTTTTTAAAACTTGTTTAGTACTGAAATTTAGACCGGAGAGTTTACAAAAATACTTTTGTGATGTTTTGGGGTGTGAACAAAATTGCATTCATGCATGCCTACATGTTTATGTAATGTTGCATTTGTTTGGTGAATTTGTTTGTTGTTGTGTTTTATTTTATTGTTGTATTGTTGTTTATTGTTATTTGTTTATATTGTTTAGATTGAATGGAGAGTAACGTTCTACGTGGAAAAGAGTGTGTGAGCAACGACAAACTTTCAAAGGCAAGTGGCACATTCATAAATTTCCTATTATTTTGTGTCTATGCATATTAGAGTATTTCTCCTTAAAAAAAAGCATGTGTAGGTTGTATTAGTATTGCTATGCTAAACCTGTTTAGAGTAGCACTCCTCTACTAGTTTGTAGAAATCCCATGTTTAACTTAGTAGCAATAGAGAAAATGCCATGCCATGAGTTTTGTTAATAAAAGTAAAATTTCTACTAAGTAAATGAACCTCCTGGGTGGAATGACATTGCTTTGGTGGTTTATTGTTGGGTGGCTACTCGGGGCCATGTCTATGGTGTTTTTCACCCGAGATTGGCTCACTTGCGGACGGCCACCCAGGGACAAAGAGATCGAAGTTACTCCAAGTCTAGTTAGCTTACCGTGCAGCCATAAGTCATATGGGCTCTGTCTGGATTGAGTACGTTGAGTAGACCTGACCGGTCGAACAAGCAGATGTAGGGGTGGTAGGAGGTATTGTTCGGCCATCGGTATGGGAAAGCTCCTCTGAAAGATCCCGGCTCCATCTTCTCCTTTCCTTTTCACTTTAAGAAGGTCAAGGTCAGAATGGGCTGATGGAGTCTTGTGGTGAACGTGCACAACCTCTGCAGAGTGTCAAATCTAAGTACTTAGCCGTGTCCCCAGTTACGGACAAATCTGAGCAGCTGGACGAGGACGTCAACAGAAGATATCATCACTCCAATTTCTCTAAGTAAAATTTTGAAGGGTGAACAAGGGTAGTTGAGACAATGGTGTTAATGCCATACTTGTCTCGTTTAGATGAAAAAGTGTTTTGAAAAGAGATAGGTAAAATTGGCTTTATGCAAATCAGCCTTCAAACTACACAAGCCAAATATGCATATAGGTTGTTAGAGTTTTTCCACTATGAGTCCACAGAGTGTCACTTGCAAGATCCATTCATATGGTTCTGACCCACCTTGTTGCAACATTTTTACTGTTGCAGGATGCTCCGACGCTGAGTGAGGTTTCGATTAAGGGTTTCGAGTCTACAACCAACATGTTCGCCTGTGGCACATGAAGATGATGGAGGCTCATTTCTAATTTTATTTCCGCTGTGCTGATCTTTGTAAAATGCTAGCCTTGAGCTATGCAAGTTGTAATGGATATTTGTAAAATCTGGATCATTTGTGTAATAAATTGATACAATGTTATGGTATTCATCGTAAACTGTGTGTGCTAGCAATTCGATCCAGGGACTAGCACTATACACAGGGATCTTGCCCAATTTTAAGTGCAGGTCTGCTACAGATGGTATTAGAGCACTGTGTTGCCTGTAGGTTCGAAACCCTAGGTTTGGATTAGAACTAGGAAAATACCTAGAATGGAAAATCTATTGTATTCAAAAAAAAATTCAAGTTATCTTTTTCATACTCTCATCTATTATTCACATTCTAACAAATCTTTCCTTCTTTAGTATGACCCATTTTGTGGATACAACTCTGGTGATAGAAGAACAAAGGAGACGAAGACAAGACAATTAAAGTATACAATTTCATCAAATCAGTGCACAGTCTTCACCAAGATGCCCAACGACGAAGGTCGAAGAAGAACTTCAAGAATGAAAATACTAAGTTGTTTGTTGTGTTAGAACCATGTTGTTTGTTGTTTGCTAGATGTTGTTTGTAAGATGAATTGCCTTGATCTGCTGGTTATGGGTTGAAATTCGTTTAGATCCTCTCTATCTCTACTCATCCCTGCTAAACCTAACGAGATGCTTCACCAATATGCCAACCGAAGTGACTCTTCTCTTGGATTGAAACGACCGAAAGCCACCTCCATGCAAAGATGCAATAAGTGAGACACCAACTCAAGCGTAGTATGGACAACCTAGTACACCAAGCTAGGAGAAGGATCACCAAAGAAGCTATAGCATGTGAAGGAGTTTTCGGAAAGCAATAGTTTAAGCATCGATAGTTTAGTTCAGGTGGTCTTGCAGATTGGAAACTTTCTGTTAGACATGTGAGATCGACCGAGTGTTACCTTACGAGATTCACCAAACCAAGTACAAGGTAATGAGTGAGTGCGACATGGACTGGCCCCCATGGCGACTACTCATATCATTCACTCTTGCTATGAGGAATGGTAAATCTGAGTGACAAACCTATTAGTGAGCCGACGTTAAACCTAAACCATAGAATGGTAATAGATATTTCCCACAATATAGGCAAGTGTTGCCAAAATGTAATATATACGGTGAGGATAAACCTCAGCTCTCGTGTAGAAGAAGGAATCCTGCAAATGGAAGTGTTGATCAACCATGAGAGTTTCGTTAGAAATGGCGTAGTGCTCGCACTGAAGAACGTCAACCAGGAGAAGCAACATATCAAGGACAATACCGCGAAGGATGATCCTCTCATCTTGGACTTCAGGTGGACCCAAAGAGTAAACCATCAGTGCCCGAAGTTACTTGAAGAGATGCCCAACAATTGGAATTGAAGCCTATGAAACAAGGATCCACACAGTTCCATATGGACCTTAGTCCGAAGACAAACGCTCAAGACTACCTACAAAAGTTCCTTTTAAGGGTGGTAGCCCACCCAGTTGCCTAAACCCGAAGATCCTAAACCCATCTTTCTTTCTAGCCTCTCAGAATCTCGGGACGAGATTCCTTTTAAGGGTGGTAGTGTGTAACATTCCAAGATTTTCAAATTTTTGAAAATTCAGAAATATCAAAAACTTTTTGAAAATGTTATGTATTTTGTTTTGAAAATCCAAAATCATGCATGCATCCATCATCTTCTTGTCTTGTTGCATTTGAAGTTTCAAAAGTTGTAATTTTATTTCCACTTTAAACCCTAATTGAGAAAATGTTATAATGGGCCTATTTAGGCTCTATACTTTATTTTATTTATTTATTATTAATTTTATTGGTTGGCCAAGATAGTACCTAAGTGTTCTATTTTAAATATTTCTTCCAAAAAGTATTTAATCAAATTATTTGGAAGAGATTTAATTCTATTTTGAATTTGGAAAATATCACCAATTACCATTTAAATGCCCAAGGGTATTTTGGTAATTTAATTTGTGTAAAAATAATAGCAATGAGTGTATCATGGTTTATACTACATGATATTACTCATATTATTTTCCTGGATTTTATTTAAGTTCAAAATGAATTTAAAAACCCTATTTTATAAAATGACATAAAGGTGTCAAATAAGCCTTTATGCATCAATTGATTTTCACAAGTTTTGAAATATTTTGGAAATGGTTCCTATTTGTCTACATTGACTAATGGGAATTTAACAAAAAAATTACAAATTTATTTGACTTAATTTGGAGGCCTAAATCAAAGGTTACTAAAGAAAACAGAAAAAGAAAATAAATAAACAAAAAAAAAGGTGGCCGACCCAAACTGGGCCGGCCCAGTCCAGCCGACCGGCCAGACCGGTCTATCTTTTTTTCTTTCTTTCTTTCTTTCTTCCCTATTTTCCTGTTGGGCCGAACCAGGCAAGCTGGCCCATCCCGACCGACCCGAGCGACCGCTCGGGGTCTTCTTCCTCCTTCGTTCCAGAACAGAGACTATGGCATGAAGTCAACCTTCCTTCTCCTCCCTCTCCACACTAATTGAGTTACCATTTCAAATTGCATTCAACACAAAAGTTATTCCAAATATGATGGAGATTTCATTCAGGGCGTTAATTCTCTAATTAATGGCATTTATCACCTTAATTGACGCGGTGAACCAAATGCCACCCGTCGGCATTGACCTTCTGATCTCTCTACTCACTCCATATAAAACCGAACCGATCGCGTCACTTCGTGCCTTTCTTCCTCCTCCTCCACTTTGGTGACCAAACTTTTTCAAAAGGAGCTCTCTACAACCCGCACCAACCATGCCAACTTCAGCCCCAAATCAAGTTCATCGTCAGATCTTGTCTTGCACGGTCATCACCTCGTCAATTCCTCGTACCAGAAGACTCCACACATTGAGGCCAACCTCCAATACATGGTGATGCATCATTCACTAGTAGTTGGCCACACCGCCACGAAGCCGAGCCACATTACCGCCGCAGCTAAGATCCCGACAAGCCCAACCTTGGAGAACAAGCTCAACCGATCTCACCGGTGACCGACGTCGCCGCCGTTCTTCTCCTCTTCCGGCGAGGCTAGTAACCTCCTAAGCCCGAGACCTTGTCGTGTCTCCTCCCCGTATTCACGCGAACCTCCTGTACATCACTCCGCACCTCGAGGGACACCGAGACGACGAACGCAACATCGACCACTTCGTCTACCTCGCATCACGTTGACGTCGATCTACTTGACACCGACAATATTCATTCCTTTCGGTGAGCCTCCCAAAAGTGTTCTAACCTTATCTTTATATTCCAAGCATTTTTTTGGTCAAAATATGCCAAGCATTTTTTTCATTTTCGGATTTGTTTTGGACAGATTTTTGTCAAACTTTAGAAATTCATATCAAATCAACCGTAACTTCGTTTTGAATGATTTTGTAGTCACGGATTCGAATGAATGTGTAGAATACAGTGGCATAATAAAAACATATATTTTAGTCGTGCACTAACTTGTTGTTTATGTAATGTTGCATTTGTTTGGTGATTTTGTTTATTGTTATGTTTTATTTTATTGTTGTATTGTTGTTTATTGTTATTTGTTTATATTGTTTAGATTGAATGGAGAGTATCGTTCTACGTGGAAAAGAGTGTGTGAGCAACGACAAACTTTCAAAGGCAAGTGGCACATTCATAAATTTCCTATTATTTTGTGTCTATGCATATTAGAGTATTTCTCCTTAAAAAAAAGCATGTGTAGGTTGTATTAGTATTGCTATGCTAAACCTGTTTAGAGTAGCACTCCTCTACTAGTTTGTAGAAATCCCATGTTTAACTTAGTAGCAATAGAGAAAATGCCATGCCATGAGTTTTGTTAATAAAAGTAAATTTTCTACTAAGTAAATGAACCTCCTGGGTGGAATGGCATTGCTTTGGTGGTTTATTGTTGAGTGGCTACTCGGGGCCATGTCTATGGTGTTTTTCACCCGAGATTGGCTCACTTGCGGACGGCCACCCAGGGACAAAGAGATCGAAGTTACTCCAAGTCTAGTTAGCTTACCGTGCAGCCATAAGTCATATGGGCTCTGTCTGGATTGAGTACGTTGAGTAGACCTGACCGGTCGAACAAGCAGATGTAGGGGTGGTAGGAGGTATTGTTCGGCCATCGGTATGGGAAAGCTCCTCTGAAAGATCCCAGCTCCACCTTCTCCTTTCCTTTTCACTTCAAGAAGGTCAAGGTCAGAATGGGCTGATGGAGTCTTGTGGTGAATGTGCACAACCTCTGCAGAGTGTCAAATCTAAGTACTTAGCCGTGTCCCCGGTTACGGACAAATCTGAGCAAGCTAGACAAGGACGTCAACGGAAGATCTCATCACTCCAATTTCTCTCAGTAAAATTTTGAAGGGTGAACAAGGGTAGTTGAGACAATGGTGTTAATGCCATACTTGTCTCGTTTAGATGAAAAAGTGTTTTGAAAAGAGATAGGTAAAATTGGCTTTATGCAAATCAGCTTTCAAACTACACAAGCCAAATATGCATATAGGTTATTAGAGTTTTTCCACTATGAGTCCACAAAGTGTCACTTGCCAGATCCATTCATATGGTTCTGACCCACCTTGCTGCAACATTTTTATTGTTGCAGGATGCTCCGACGCTGAGTGAGGTTTCGATTAAGGGTTTCGAGTCTACAACCAACATGTTTCGCCTGTGGCACATGAAGATGATGGAGGCTCATTGCTAATTTTATTTCCGCTGTGCTGATCTTTGTAAAATGCTAGCCTTGAGCTATGCAAGTTGTAAGGGATATTTGTAAAATCTGGATCATTTGTGTAATAAATTGATACAATGTTATGGTATTCATCGTAAACTGTGTGTGCTAGCGATTCGATCCAAGGACTAGCACTATACATAGGGATCTTGCCCAATTTTAAGTGCAGGTCTGCTACAGCGACATATTGCCCCGAGCTATCAATGGAAAGTACTTGAAGAAATTCCATCCGAACGTGTGGCAAACTGCGTGAGCCGCACATATGGTCGATGAGTTTAAGCATCGCCCTTAGACAAATCTTCTACGTCGAATATTTTCTAGTACGCAAGCTTTACTAGAAAACAGGGGGGGCATGTGTTATCACCCGTTTTTGGCAGGCCCTGGATCAAGTTTACTCGGAGGAAATGGTGACTCGGTGGTAACCCAACAAAAGTTAACCCGGTTCAGTCAGAAACCGGATCATAGGTTCAAGCTCACTTGGAAGGAAATAGAGGACTCGGAGAAGACCTGGGACGACGACCCGGCAGGAGTTAACTCGGCAGGCATAACCCGGTTACTCCGGACCCGGTGCGAGTTACTCGAAGCTTACTGAAGATTCCACAAGCTGCACTAGAGACGCCAGACGCGAGGTGATTTAATGCTTGCAAAGACCAAAACGAAAGTCGGTGGCACCAAAAGGAGTTTGGGTTCAACCCGGAAGATGACTTTGCAAGAGAGGCCGAAAGATGATGTTGAAGTCCTGATCTAATATGAATCCGACCGGGAGTCCTACCTAGTTTAGAGTTAGAAAACGACCTACGCTATGAATTGTAATCTGTGTAGAAGTACAATTGCTTGTACGGAAAGTTCAGCCGCCTCGCTATATATATGTAGGAGGTGACGGCCAATTGAAGCCAAGCAAACAATCGACAATCAATACAAACCCTACTTTTTACCCTCGAAACCCTTGTTCCTGCTTCCGTTGTTCGGCGACTTCGCGTAAGTTTCGACGAATATCGACAATTGAGTTGAGAGCGGTCCAATCCGGCTTAACTCAGCCAATCGTCACCGCCTTCCTCCGACGGGGTCCCTCCCGAGGGGCTGGGGCGTCTGGTTCTAAAAGAACCAGCTTGCTGTCTTGCGTATCGCGCTACAAGTTGGTCTCCCGCGGGGCGAGTTGCGGAATATCTCCCCCGACACCGCGGATACACGAGGACGTATTCGTGTGACGCGTTTTAATCGCAATCTCTCCCCTTGATTTTCCTCTACTTATTTTGTTTTGATTAGCAGAAGTTCGGCTGCTATCTGAGCATGAGATTGAGCTAAAAAGCCAATCTAATGCTCAGGTAGCGAAACTTCTGCGTGAGGAAGAGTTAAAATGGTACCAACGTTCCAAAGCTCAATTCATATTGGAAGGGGACTCGAATACTCGTTATTTCCATAGTATTGCCAATGGCAGACACCGGAAAAAACGTATTCACTCCCTGGTCCAGGATGAGGGAACGATTGAGGGCCAAGAACAACTCAAGTCGTACATTACAAATTACTATAAGGGTCTGTTCGGTGCTCCAGATGAAGGGAACTTCACTCTGGACGAGGATCGAACAGAGGACATTCCCCAGGTTTCAGATGCGGAGAACAACCTACTCAACAAACTCTACTCTGAGGAGGAGGTGAGGTTGGCGGTTTTTCAAATGAAACATAATTCTGCCCCTGGACCTGATGGGTTCCCAGCTGAGTTTTATCAGAATTTTTGGGATGTTATCAAGTCTGATCTACTTCAACTGTTTGCCTGTCTGCACTGCGGACAGCTAGAGTTGTTTCGTCTCAATTTTGGGGAGATCATTTTATTACCTAAGGTTAACGAGGCAGAGAGGATACAACAGTTTAGACCCATATGCCTCCTTAACGTTAGTTTTAAAATTTTCACCAAAGTGGCTACGATTCGACTTAACAGTGTGGCCGATCATGTAGTGCGACCGTCTCAGACGGCCTTCATGCAAGGACGCAACATCCTTGATGGTGTTGCGATCCTACATGAGACGGTTCACGAGCTACATAGGAAAAGACTGAATGGGGTAATTCTCAAAATTGATTTCGAGAAAGCTTATGATAAAGTCAAATGGTCTTTCATTCAGCAAACACTCCGGATGAAAGGCTTTTCTCCGGAGTGGTGCGCGTTAATCAATAGCTTTGTTTCGGGAGGGAGTGTTGCCATCAAAGTCAATGATGACACTGGTAAATACTTTCAAACGAAAAAAGGCCTAAGACAGGGAGATCCATTATCGCCAATACTATTTAATATAGTGGCTGATATGTTGGCTATCTTGATCGAACGCGCTAAATCCGAGGGTCAAATTGAAGGAGTGATTCCGCATCTTGTTGATGGTGGTCTATCAATTCTTCAATATGCTGACGATACGATTCTTTTTATGGAACATGACATCGAAAAAGCTCGAAACCTAAAGCTAATTTTGGCTGCTTTTGAGCAACTTTCGGGTCTTAAGATAAATTTCCATAAAAGTGAATTGTTTTGTTTTGGCGATGCTCGTGAGGACGCTGCCTTGTATGCTGAACTTTTTGGCTGTGAGCAAGGTCAATTTCCTATCAACTATTTGGGTATTCCGATTCATTTTCGGAAACTTACAAATGCTGAATGGAAAAAGGTGGAGGAAAGACTGCAATTACGTTTAAACAGCTGGAAAGGCAAACTCCTATCTCTAGGAGGAAGATTGGTTCTCATAAATTCGGTACTAACCAACATGGTACTGTACATGATTTCATTCTTCCAACTGCCCAAAGGAATTTTAAAAAGACTGGATTACTTCCGGTCTAGATTCTTTTGGCAAGGGGATTGTGAGAAGAAGAAATATCGATTGGCTAAATGGAGTGTGGTTTGTAGTCCTAAAGACCAAGGAGGGCTTGGTATTCATGACCTCGAGGTCAAGAACAGAGCCTTACTAGGTAAATGGCTATTCAAACTTCTATCTGAGGATGGAGTTTGGCAGACCCTCCTTAGGAGGAAATATGTGGGGGATCATGCTGTCTCTCAGGTTATTTGGAAACCTGGTGATTCACACTTCTGGGCTGGCCTTATGGCTACAAAGAAGTATTTTTTTCCACATGGATCTTTCTTAATTAGGGATGGATCGGAAATTCGTTTCTGGGAGGATAAATGGCTGGGTCCGTCTACCCTTAAAGAACAATATCCGGCTCTTTACTCGATTGTTCGTCACAAAAGCGATACGCTCGCGAAGGTGCTGGGTTCCTCCCCACCAGATGTGTCGTTCAGAAGAAGTTTACTTGGAACAAGGCAGGCATCCTGGAATGCCTTGCTTCTCCGTTTGGACTCTGTTCAACTGTCGGAAGGTCCAGATAGATTTCGATGGAATCTTATGAAGAATGGTAATTTCTCAGTGGACTCTATGTATAGAGCTTTAATTCTTCCCGACGTGCCAGTCGATACTACAGAAAATAATAAAATTTGGAAGATGAAGATCCCGCTTAAAACTAAAGTTTTTGCGTGGTATCTTCGTCGGGGTGTAATTCTTACTAAGGATAACCTTGCTAAGCGTAATTGGCAGGGAAGCAAAAAATGTGAGTTCTGTCAAAATGACGAGTCCATTGCACATTTATTCTTCCATTGTGAGTTCGCTAGGTCTATATGGTCAGCTGTCCAGATAGGTTCTACCTTACATCCACCGCGCTCTGTTGCAAACCTTTTTGGCAACTGGTTGAATGGTGTGGATCCTAGGTTTAAACTCTTCTGTAGGATGGGCGCGATTGCCATTATTTGGTCGCTGTGGCTATGTAGAAATGACAAGGTTTTTAATGATAAAATTGCTTCTATTTTGCAGGTTATTTACCGGTGCACTGCGACGCTACGATCATGGTCGGTCCTGCAGCGGGTGGAGCACCGAGACTTGTTTTTGGAGGTGGCATCGAGACTGGAGGTTGCGGCCAGGGAGTTACTATCCCGGCATGGGTGGCAACATAGACTCCGGATTGACCTTCCTGTGCTTTAGGCGGATTTATACCCTAGTGAAAAATCAAGGAGATGATAAGTAATTATACTATTAGTTTGCAATGTATCTCCAGGGCGAGGAGAGCTCCATGTCATTGCTGATCATTTTGTTTCATCATTTTCATTAGGGTACCTTGTCATACTCATATTAGTTTGAATGTGTTTTTATCAATACTAGCTGAATGCCCGTGCGTTGCTACGGTTCCGGCCAACATGACCGACGCTCGTCATCGTCTTGCCGTCCACGTGACCGAGAACACCGGGTAGCACCCGCGCATGTCATCTGTCACATGCCACCAGGTCTACTCTGTCTGTCCATCCGAGGCCACACTCTAGCGTCCAGAGTCGTCAGCACAAGCCGGAGCGACGAGATCCTCACTACCGCCCTCACGGGCGACCACATGGGAAGCATGGCGGCCATCTCGAGCGGTGGCAAGGTGAGGGGGAGGGGTTGAAGATCGGGAATCCTAATAGCCCTTTTGTGGGCCATCTTAATTTGAAGGCATGTAGAGTCATCACAACGCGATATATATTTTCATTCTTCAGTCGAACATAAAGTAGAGTTTTCCTATGAAATACTTTTCACTCTAATCGTCTGACTGAACACAGGATGCCTCAAATTCTCAGTCGTTGGACAAAAGGGGATTTTTGCTGCTGCCTCTGCAGTCCCTCCGGCGGCGGGCGCTGGGAGATTTAGGAGGACAGGAGGGGCTGCCGCACCACACACAGACCCGTCACCTGGTGTGCCACCGCTGCAACGTGAGGGAGGCCCGCTCGATCCGGGCCGCGGTGGGGTTTTCCGTGCGTGAATCTTCTAAACTATAATATTGGGATAGGAGGTGGTCGTACGTCGGGTTGTTTTTCACTTAAGCCCCTTAGAAAACCGGAAATTGAACGCGCGGTCCACTAGCACCAACTCATCCCCTCTCTTGCGTCCTCTCCCCGATTGGAGGATCCATCGCAGCGCGCCGTCCCCGGCGACCCACCCCCAGCGCGGCGCCCCGGCGACCCACCCAACGCATCGCCTCCGTCCACGCCTCCTCTCCCCAACCCAGCGCGGCGCCCCTGCACAGTTGGAGGAGATGGTGACGCGGATGCTCAGCTCAGCTCCGCTTCATGCATCCCGTCTTGTCCACCTTGCTTAGTTCGGGGAGGAGAGACGGACTCGGCCGATCTGGACATGGGGCAGGGCTTGGCGCCGTTTGCCTTGGCTGCCTAGCACATGTGCACCATGGACGATCAATTTTGTGCAAAACGACGCGGAGCTGCAGCTGAAGGTACAGTGCGCTTGACTGTTCTGTGTATTGCTTTGCGATTTGGTACTTGGTCAAATAGTTGTGGCGGCGCTTGAATCCAAAGATTAAGGGATTTTGTACTAACAAGATTTCACCCATGTGTTGAAATCATGAGTTAATCTCTCCGCAGTTAATTAACCATGGAGGCATGGACACGCAGACTATGAGCAGTTACACCAGTTCAGTAAAAGAAATTGGATGTAGATAGTGCACAGGATTAGTCAGGCCTTGACTAAATGGTCTTGCAAGTGCATTTTTGATGGCACATTATGTTGAATACTATTATTTCAATCCTTGACTTGCCAACAGACAGTGTGCGATTTTTTCCTCTTTGAAAAGTACAAACTGTAATTGCCTAAATGGAGTGTCCTTACATTTGGGGGTGTTGAGCAATAATGATATATTTTGTAATTGATCTGATCATCAATGGGAATATGAAGAACATGAGAATGCATTACTACACATTTGGATTATCCATTCATTTTGTGTGTGTGGCAAGGCAATTGCCTAATTCCAGAGATTTTTTATCTGCAAGTTGTCAAAGTCTGCAACAACAAATAAGTAGAGGGGAAAGACTAGATATGCATGGTCAGTGAAGAAGCTTTGCAATCCAACATTAAGGAAACTTGTGATTTCTATCTTTCTTGTGCTAGATAATCCTTTTTTTCATCCAGTTTTATGTTCCGTGTATTGAGTACAAACTATGAAGTTTTTTCCTCTTGTATTTTGTAGTTAGAGGAGAACAATAAAGCAAATATTTTGTTCAATAAAAAAATACTTGATCAATGAAGTAAATTGTCTCGGGTGTGAGTATCAGTATGTGGTCCAAGAGAGATGAATGATAGTACGTGTATTGCTATTTGTAGACCTTCTCTTTGGCTTTTACGCACATCATTTATTTGTATTTTTAAAGTTGTGCCCTTATATTTCACAGTACTACTGTGTCAAAGAACCAGCCCTTATATCAAATTTTAATCCCGTTGCAACGCACGGGCATTTTGCTAGTAGACCTAAAACGAGCAGAAGGACACGTCCAGTCTTCAGGGAGATAACAGGATGGGATAGTCATAGACCGCGGGTTAATTTCTAGCTATTGAGGGGCTATAATGAAAAATTCACGACGTACGTCCGGTCGCATTGAGATTTAATAGTAAAAGATTTTCGGATACTAAGAGTTATAAATTTTATAATTGACCATTTCTTGAATTGCCTGACAAATTGAGTAAAATTCCAGAGTGATAAATACAGTTTTAAATTTAGTAAAATTGCAGAGTGATGAATATAATTTTGAATCAAGAATGGCTTGCACGAAAGAAATAAAATAAGAATATATGATCATGAATGATATCATAAATTTACCGAGGGGCTACATGTTGCACCGCCTTCATTAAGGAGACGTGCGTGCACGTACATACTGACTAGTTGGTCAGCAAGGGCCCTTCAGTTTTTGTGTGATTTTCGAGTACGGTAGCTTCTTTGGGGGACTTCCGATCTGTGTCTTCATCTGTGTCTTTCTTAGTTTCAGTCGTTAGAATTGGTAGAGAGATGAGAGCAAGGTTTAATTAAGCGCTAGGGGTTAATTGAGCATTTTGTCTTCGTTTTTCTCTTTTCCGAAGGATTAAAGCGCTAAGCATAATTAAGTGCGTGTTTAAGCGGAGTTGAGCGTTTGGCGTTTTGGTCCGCTCATCGCTTAAGCGCGCTTTTTATAACTTGGATGAGAGGCGCAGGTTGCTTGGGCTTGAATGTTGTGCTACAGCTTAGCTCTGAATAGGGCTGGACTAACGAGCTACTTGGCTCGTTGAGGCTCGGTTCGTTAAGACTCGTGATTGTTAAGCCTCGAATCGTTAAGTTCATTAAAATAACGAGCTAAATATAAGCTTGGCTATGTTCGTTATATGTTTGCGAGCAGCTCATTAAGAAAATACACCAGGAATCAAGATACATCTTGCCGTCATGTATATAAAAATGCATAGGTCCAGCGGTTCACAAGTAGGAATACGTACACACATCAAGCTAGTTGAGCAAGCTGGCTAGTAATCATCAGAAACGAATTAAGTGCTAGTAAGAAAATGGAATAGGGACTACAGATGCAGCCGCGTGACATGTTGTTACCGAGCTTAACGAGTAGATCGTGAAACTCGCGAACTCGATTGTTTAGCTCGTTAGTGTAACGCCCCGACCCCGGAATTATACAGAGAGGCTATGTAGTCAACACAACCATCAATGTATAAAACAAAGATCGAGACTTGTGGAACAGAACTGGCACAAAGCATGACTCTACGACACAAAACATTTATATAGCAACTCATATAACGAGAAGAATACAAATATTACAAACAAAAGGATCACAGATCCAACAATTCAACAAGCGGAAGCGGGTAGTGTTGTCTAACAACAAGAAGCAAATATATGGCCTAAGAGGCCTACAATAAACATCATCCCAGCCAGCTTGTTCCACGGTCCCAAGCTGCCACCTGGGAACCCCAGACTAGTAGTCGACGTCAACGAAGAAACCACCTAGTTGCTCGGTGTCGTCCTCCTCTGAAATACAAAATCATAGAGGCAGCAAAGAGAGACTGAGTACGATGTACTCGCAAGTTTAGTAGGGCGATATAGGCCCAATGACTGACGGAGGCTCTAAAGCTGTTTATGTATTTCTTTTGCATAAAGCTAATTTTAATAAACCGAAATATAAAGTGACACATGGCATTCGTCTACTCAGAATATTTTTATAAAGGGGTAAGAGAGTAACACTTTCATCTTCGGTTCTCGGCGAACCTACTTTCAACCATCACCACTCATCTCACACAAAGGCACTCCCTCGACTCACCCTCGAGGAAATGAACCTTTATCTCATGTTTGTTATGCAACCTCTAGCTGCCATATCAATTAGGTTAACGTTGTCTATGATCTTATATCCGATACCAAGATTGTCCATAACCGTGGACACGGCTTTTCGAAAAGATTAACCCTGCAGGGGTGTACTAATTTACCCATTGGTACCGTCCGGCTCACCTGAGTGGCCCTCTTCCGGGGAAGGCCGGCAAGCGGGCGCGGTTAAACCTTTACCTCACGTGAGAATATCCAAGAGTCATCTGTGGCCACAGGACAGGCTCAGCGCTCTCAGCGCCCTGCCCCATCGCCACGCCCTAAACACAAATCCTCGTCAACATCATCTTTCCACTCACACGCAAATGGAAAACCGAACTAGAGGACCCTTGGATACGCCCGCATAAGTTATTCAGTTAGTAAGGCGCCCATACACCCACCAATGGCAGCACGCTCGTCTTGGTTCAAGAGGTAAAGAACTCGCACCTAGGGGCTAGAGTGAGGCAAAACACCATCCCCGATGGCAACTCACCCAAGCCATCTTAGCATTTTAATTAGCATCACATTATCCACCAAGTCCGCATCATTCCATCTTCAACAACAATTATGGAAATAAACAACGGACACAACTAGTATTGCAACTAAGCATGTCTAAGCATGGATAAGCATATAACCGACAATTATAATTCGTATCCGGCCAACACATCAACACTAGGGTTCATAGGTAGGGATACATGTGATTGGCTCGGGGAAGAGACATGCATTCATAGGATTCTATATATTTACCAAAAGGACATTTGAACCGCATGCAATATTATGGTGGATAAATAATTTGATAAAAGCATAGGATGCTAGATGCCAAGAAGGTTAGGTTATCTCTTGCCTTGCTGCCCGGTAGTGAAGCACTGATCGTCGGGGTAGTTAGAGAGGCCCTCGAATCCGGAATCTATCGATACCCAAAAGAAATACAAAACACACATAAATCACACGAACTCAAAATGCAATGCTCAATCACATGATGACATGTTAAATTGATTGCAAGAATATCATTATAATATAAATTTAAATAGCAACATTAAATGGGGAGCCCAATAATTAGTGCAATTATTTGGAACCAACCCCATATTTTTCTTAATGGCCACATTCTCAATAAATTATCAAATTATTAGAATGGTGGCTCAAATATGCATGAACAAGACAAGAAAGGATGGGGTTCGTTCTTCCGATCATTTTGGTATTTTATTTGTAATTTTCGGAGCACCGATGAATAAATGACAAATTAATTAATATTGAAATTTAATTGATTTCATCAAATTATGAATAACACCAAATAAGAATTTGTGATCATGATGTGATAAGTGCATAACTTGATAGCATTCGAAGTGTGGATCACATTGATATTTAATTCATAATTTTCGGACAATTATTTAAAAAGTTATGAATTTCCCAATTTGGGTATTAAATACCCCATTTTAGGAATTCTTAAAACACAGCAATTTTATTTAGACAAAAGGGAAAAACAATGTTACCCAAAGATAGGAAATGTTTTTCTGAGCATTGTCATATTTAATTTGCAAATTTTGGATCAATATTTAAAAAGATATCAATTGTTTTATCTCACTTTATTTCATAAAAAGAAAAACAAAGGAGCAGACAGGCCGGCCTTGTGCCGGCCAGGCCGGGCTTCAGGCCGGGTGGGTGCCCGAGTGCACCGGCCCAGAGCCAGCCCAGGCCGGGCGCAGGCCGGGGCAGTGGCCGAGTGAACCGGCCTGTGGCCGGCCCAAATCGAGCCCAGGCCGGGTACCCAGGCCGGGCAACCGCCCGAGGCATCCGGCCTCAGGCCGGCCCAGGCGACGGCCAGGCCGGGCAGGGGCGCGTGCTGACGACGCGGTCGTCACCGGCGGCCGACGGCGACCAACGGCGGCGGGAGAGGGAAAAAGGGGCGAGGGAGAAGCCAGAAAACGAGCTAGCTCACCCGTGAACCCGGTGGTTTGGTCGGGGTGGCGAGGGGTGGGCCGGCGACGCCGGAATCGCGCCGGCGAGTGGCGGCGGAGGTGGAGGTGCGCCGGGGACGAATCGGTCGATCCCGGGCCACCCCGGCTCGATCCTGCCGGTGAGGAGGGGGAGGAGGAGGCGGCGATGCTCCCTGTAGGCTTCAACTCGTGCGGGGTAGCTCCAGTCGTCGGCGGCCGGCTCGGCAGCTACGGCGGGCACGGAGGAGCTCGGGAGGAAGAAAATGACCCCGTCGATCCGGAAAATTAGGGAGGAACGAGGAGAGAGGAAGGTGAGGGGCAGGTGAGCGACGCGGGGGTGCTCCTTAAAGGTCGCAGAGGCCACGGCGGCAGGGGCAGCTCGGCCGGCAAGGAGGCATGGCGCCAGTGCCGTTTCCAGCACAGAGAGGAAGAGGGAGAGAAGGAGGATGACAGGGGTGGCCCACCCGTCAGTATTTTGAACATTTCTTCATTTTCTATTTTTCTTTTTAGTTCAGCGACAATTTGTGATTAAAAGGGGCACTAAATAGTTTTAGAAAAATGTGCAAAAATTCATATAGGCTCCCTTTAACATTTAGAACCTCCATAAAATTTGGTGCCCTAAAATAAAATGTTTGGACAACATTTGTTCACAGCTTTTAAATAAAGGTATTTTTGACAATTTCCAAATTGTAATTATTTAGAGCACTTAAGCATTTCCAAAAATAATGAAAATATTCATGGAGACTCTCACTATAATACTGGAGCTCCCCATGATTTTAGTTTGAATTTTTGGAAAGCATAACCTGGGCCCAAAAATAGGAATCGAAATGAGCCAAATATGAAAACTCATATTTAGTTCCCAATTGCCAAAACTTGAAATTTGAGAAAAGAGGATAAGAGGCAAAAAGGGAACTTCCTAAACAAGTTGGAAGTCCAAGAATGGTTGGTTGACAAAAAGGACAAAAATTTTGGTTGGAGGTTTTGGGAAGGGTTGGCTTCCCATTACAAATGAGTTCCAAGAGCAAGTTTAATATGGCAAAAGGAAAAATGCATATGGATGCTATGATGCACACAATGAAGCAAAAGTGGAAAAATTCTTCGTATTTTCCAGTTCCAAACTAGGGCTGTTACAACTCTACCCCCCTTACAGGAATCTCGTCCCGAGATTCTAAGCTTGAGTGAAAAAGGCGGGGTATTCCTGACGAAGACTAGTTTCTCGCTCCCATGTTGCTTCTTCCTCGGAATGGTTGGACCATTGAACTTTGAGAAACTTGATGGTCTTGTTGCGGGTTTTCCTCTCCGCTTCATCCAAGATGCGGATAGGATGCTCGCGATAGGTCAAGTCCTCCTGAATATCCAATGCCTCATGATCAACCCCACGGATGGGATCCTTGAAGCACCGGCGGAGTTGGGAAACATGGAACACATCATGTACATCCGGGAAGTTGGAGGGTAGCTCAAGTTGATAAGAAAGATCTCCTCGCTTGGCTAGGATGGTGAAAGGACCAACATAGCGAGGTGCCAATTTGCCCTTGATTCCGAAACGACGAACGCCTCGGAGAGGAGAAACTCGAAGATAGGCCTTGTCACCAATTTCATAGTGGACTTCTTGGTGGTGCTTGTCATAATAGCTTTTCTGACGGGATTGAGCAGCTTTGAGGTTTTCTCGAATGACACGGACCTTTTCTTCGGCTTCATTGATCACATCAGGACCGAAGAGTGACCTCTCCCCGGTTTCAGACCAATTGAGAGGAGTCCGGCATTTTCTCCCATAAAGGACCTCAAAGGGAGCCATTTGCAAACTGGCTTGATAGCTATTGTTATAGGAGAACTCGGCGAGAGGGAGGTACTTTTCCCAACTCTTGCCGAAGGAGATGACACAGGCCCGAAGCATGTCCTCAAGGACTTGGTTTACTCTTTCAGTTTGACCGTCTGTT
This sequence comes from Puccinellia tenuiflora, assembly GCA_012064385.1. Taxonomy (NCBI): domain Eukaryota; kingdom Viridiplantae; phylum Streptophyta; class Magnoliopsida; order Poales; family Poaceae; genus Puccinellia; species Puccinellia tenuiflora. The sequence continues at coordinate 1,899,309 of QRDG01000027.1, forward strand.
TGAGGATGATAGGCGGTGCTGAAATTGAGACGGGTTCCAAGAGCCTCTTGGAAACTTTGCCAAAACTTGGACGTAAATAAGCTTCCACGGTCGGAGATGATCCTCAAAGGAACCCCATGCAAAGGAACAATCCGGGACATATATAACTCCGCCAACTTAGCAGCATTGATATCCTCCCGAACCGGAATGAAATGGGCAACCTTTGACAATCGGTCGATGATGACCCAAATCGCATTGTTGCCCTTTTGTGACTTTGGAAAGCCGGTGATGAAATCCATACCAATCTCATCCCATTTCCATTCGGGAACGGCTATGGGGCGGAGGGTACCAGCTGGCTTTTGATGTTCAGCTTTCACCCGGCGACAGACGTCGCATTCAGCAACAAACTCGGCGATCTCGCGCTTCATGCAAGACCACCAGAATTGAGGGCGCAGATCTTGATACATTTTAGTGCTACCCGGGTGAATAGAGATGGGTGACTCATGAGCTTCAGAGAGTATCAACTCCCTCACATTTCCACTCTTGGGCACCACTAGGCGGTCACCGAAATAGACCACACCATTGTCATCAACCAAGAAACAATTGGCCTTTCCATTTGCGATCTTTTCTTTGATCTCGAGGATTTCAGGATCATTGTGTTGGGCGGCCTTGATATCATCCTCAAGAGTGGATTTGATCTCAAGATTAGCTAGAAAACCCGAAGGAACAATTTCCAGATTCAATTTGGCAAATTCCTCGTGGAGAGCCGGTTGGGCCTTCTCAACCATCACGGTGTTGCAATAGGCTTTGCGGCTCAGAGCATCCGCCACGACATTCGCCTTGCCGGGCTGATAGTTGAGGGTCACATCATAGTCCTTTATCAATTCCAGCCATCTCCTCTGCCTCAGGTTCAGATCCGGCTGGGTGAATAAATACTTCAGACTTTGATGGTCGGAGTAGATCTCGCAACGGTTGCCCAAGAGGTAGGGCCTCCATTGCTTCAGAGCATGTACCACGGCGGCAAGCTCTAGATCATGAGTTGGATAATTTTGCTCATGTGGCTTGAGTTGACGGGAAGCATAAGCGACCACATGGCCCTCTTGCATCAAGACACATCCCAAACCTTGGAGAGATGCATCGCAATAGACGACAAAGTCCTTGGTGGCGTCGGGAAGGACAAGCACTGGAGTGGTGGTGAGCTTGGTCTTGAGGGTTCGGAAGCTCTCTTCAGCCTTGTCTGACCACACAAATGGTTTGCCTTTCTTGAGGAGTTCCGTCAACGCCTTGGCTATTTTAGAAAAGCCCTCAATAAATCGGCGGTAATAACCCGCCAATCCAAGGAAGCTTCGGATATCTTTGACGGATTTGGGAGTTGGCCAATCCAGGATGGCCTGAATCTTGTCTGGTATCACCGCTACCCCGGCAGCGGACACCACATGACCGAGAAAGATGAGTTCCTTCAGCCAAAACTCACATTTAGAGAACTTGGCATATAGACGGTGGTCTCGAAGCTTGGTCAAAACTAGCCGAAGGTGTTCAGCATGTTCGTCTTCGGTTTTGGAGTACACAAGGATGTCGTCAATGTAAATGATGACAAACTTGTCAAGGTACTCGTGGAAGATGGAGTTCATCAGCCTCATGAATGTAGCCGGAGCATTTGTGAGGCCGAAAGACATGACGGTGTACTCATATAACCCATAGCGGGTAGTGAAAGCCGTCTTTGGAATATCCTCCTTTCGGATTTTTATCTGATGGTAACCGGACCTCAGATCCATCTTGGAGAACACCGTGGCTCCAGCTAATTGATCGAACAAGTCGGTTATTCGAGGAATTGGATACTTGTTCTTGATGGTCACCGCATTGAGAGGGCGGTAGTCAACGACCAGTCGAGGAACATTTGTATCCCTCTTCTTGACAAAGATAACCGGGCAGCCCCAAGGTGAGCTACTCGGCCGGATGAACTCTTTTTCTAGCAGCTCGTCAAGTTGCTTCTTCAATTCAGCTAGCTCTTCCGTTGGCATACGGTAGGGCGTCTTGGAAACTGGGGCGGTTCCCGGAACCAGCTCAATCACAAACTCCACGCTGCGATCAGGTGGCATGCCGGGCAATTCCTCCGGAAAGACATCGGGGAAATCACACACCACCTCTACTTCATGCATTTCAGGCGGGGTGATTCCTTCCAGGAAATATAGACTGATCTCCGGTGAAAGAGGAGTAGCTGCCGAAGGGTTTGCAGAAGTTGGGGACCAATAACGCACTTCCCCATACCTTGGGTGGAACACTGTGACAGTCTTGGCAGCACAATCCAGGTTTGCCTGATATTTCACTAGCCAGTCCATGCCCAGAATAACATCGATACCCTCTGACCTCAGGGCTATCAATGAGAACGGAAAAGGGACTGACCCTACGGCTATTTGAACATCGGGAGATATCCAATTGGTACGCCAACTAGAGCCCGGGGTCTTGACCACTAACGGGGGATCCATCATCACAAATGGTATTTGATGGTTGTGTGCATATGATATGGAGATGAACGAATGCGAAGCTCCAGAATCAAATAATACTGAAGCTGGATAGGTGTTGATTCGAAGCGTACCCATGAGAACGCCGGGGTCCTCCTCAACGCCTTCAGCCGAGACGTGGTTCAGGCGGCCACGGCTGACGGTGGTAGCCTTGGCGGCTGGGGTAGAGGGTGCTGGTGCAGGTGCTGAGGGAGCCGGTGCCTTCTGGGGACACTCCCTGGAGTAGTGCCCCGGCTGGCCACAAGCGAAGCAAGTGACTCCCGGTGGTGCAGGCAGTCGAGGTCGGAAACCGCCTCCAGCCGCACCCAAGGTCGAAGTAGCTGGGCGAGGTGGAGGTGGCAGGTACCCGGTGGGCTTCGGCGCGAAGGGCGCCTTTGGCACCGCACTGAAAGGCACGAAAACCTTACGCTTCTTGCCCCCCCGATGAGGAGGAGCTCTGGTGGTCGGTGGGAACGGGCCTCTTAGAAGCCTCTAGCTCCTTCCTACCTTGCTCCATGGTGAGAGCCTGGTTGTAGAGCTCTTGGTAGGAGGTGAACTTGAAGGGCAGGAGCTCGTATCGGAGACGAGGTGCGAGCCCCTTGCGGAAGAGGTATTGCTTGTCCTCATCATTCGTCACGTCCCGAGGGGCGTAACGGGAGAGGTGGTTGAACTCCCGTCCATAGGACTGGACGTCCATGCGTCCCTGGGTTAGGTCCAGGAACTCCCGCCTCTTGAGCTCGAGGATGGGCTTGGGGATGTACGCCGCACGGAAAGCGGCGCGGAACTCCTCCCAAGTGACAACATGGCCCGCGGCAACCATGGCCACGTGGCTCTCCCACCAGGAGCCGGCGGCTCCTTCCAGGAGGTAGGTGGCGAAGTTGACATGTTCTGCCGCCGGAACGTGAAGAGCGGCGAACTTGCGCTCGATAGCCCGAAGCCAATCATCCGCATCAAGCGGCTCCTTAGCCTCGGAGAAAGTGGGAGGTTGGGACCGCAAGAACTGGTTGAGAGTGGTGCAGTCCGTGTTCCTCCTGGCCCCTTGCTGGACCAGCTGCTCGAGCAACCGCTCATTGCGCAGACGGTTTTGTTCAATTGCCATCATAACCTCCGCCATTGAGGGTGGCGGTGGTGGATCAGGGCTGCTATGTTCCCCACGACGGGTAGGAGCCATTCTGAAGAATTGGAACAATGACAAGTTAGTAACCGATTCCGACAGATAAGATAGATCATTGTTGCTTCCAGATATAGATAAATAACATCAGGGTTCAACAGAAAGATCTTGGGTTAAAGATCAGCTTCCAGCACTGGGACCCACAATAGCATAACACTCACAAGGGTGACAGCCCTCATGAATAATTACACCGGAGCCCTAGCACAATCCGGGACCTTCGGTTCAAGATCTTGGGCTAAAGCAAAGAAATATCTTGACGAACCATCATACTTCCTTTCTTCATGTTTTAGGTTTGGCAGAGGAGTAAGGATAACTAGTAACTAAAGGTAGGAACCCAAACCCCGAGATCCTAAAGATTTAGAACTTTGCCGATGATCAGAAGAACCGTTAAAATCAAATAGAGGTAAGATGACACCGAGATCAGAGTGATTGGATGAGGAGTAAAAAGAATCCTAAGAAGGTTTTCACAACTCATTTTTAGGTTGAAAATAATTTTCACTAGACTCGACATCGACCAAAAGAAAGGGTTTCCTACAGGCAGTCCTGCTCTGATACCAACTGTAACGCCCCGACCCCGGAATTATACAGAGAGGCTATGTAGTCAACACAACCATCAATGTATAAAACAAAGATCGAGACTTGTGGAACAGAACTGGCACAAAGCATGACTCTACGACACAAAACATTTATATAGCAACTCATATAACGAGAAGAATACAAATATTACAAACAAAAGGATCACAGATCCAACAATTCAACAAGCGGAAGCGGGTAGTGTTGTCTAACAACAAGAAGCAAAATATGGCCTAAGAGGCCTACAATAAACATCATCCCAGCCAGCTTGTTCCACGGTCCCAAGCTGCCACCTGGGAACCCCAGACTAGTAGTCGACGTCAACGAAGAACCCACCTAGTTGCTCGGTGTCGTCCTCCTCTGAAATACAAAATCATAGAGGCAGCAAAGAGAGACTGAGTACGATGTACTCGCAAGTTTAGTAGGGCGATATAGGCCCAATGACTGACGGAGGCTCTAAAACTGTTTATGTATTTCTTTTGCATAAAGCTAATTTTAATAAACCGAAATATAAAGTGACACATGGCATTCGTCTACTCAGAATATTTTTATAAAGGGGTAAGAGAGTAACACTTTCATCTTCGGTTCTCGGCGAACCTATTTTCAACCATCACCACTCCTCTCACACAAAGGCACTCCCTCGACTCACCCTCGAGGAAATGAACCTTTATCTCATGTTTGTTATGCAACCTCTAGCTGCCATATCAATTAGGTTAACGTTGTCTATGATCTTATATCCGATACCAAGATTGTCCATAACCGTGGACACGGCTTTTCGAAAAGATTAACCCTGCAGGGGAGTACTAATTTACCCATTGGTACCGTCCGGCTCACCTGAGTGGCCCTCTTCCGGGGAAGGCCGGCAAGCGGGCGCGGTTAAACCTTTACCTCACGTGAGAATATCCAAGAGTCATCTGTGGCCACAGGACAGGCTCAGCGCTCTCAGCGCCCTGCCCCATCGCCACGCCCTAAACACAAATCCTCGTCAACATCATCTTTCCACTCACACGCAAATGGAAAACCGAACTAGAGGACCCTTGGATACGCCCGCATAAGTTATTCAGTTAGTAAGGCGCCCATACACCCACCAATGGCAGCACGCTCGTCTTGGTTCAAGAGGTAAAGAACTCGCACCTAGGGGCTAGAGTGAGGCAAAACACCATCCCCGATGGCAACTCACCCAAGCCATCTTACATTTTAATTTAGCATCACATTTACCCACCAAGTCCGCATTATTCCATCTTCAACAACAATTATGGAAATAAACAACGGACACAACTAGTATTGCAACTAAGCATGTCTAAGCATGGATAAGCATATAACCGACAATTATAATTCGTATCCGGCCAACACATCAACCCTAGGGTTCATAGGTAGGGATACATGTGATTGGCTCGGGGAAGAGACATGCATTCATAGGATTCTATATATTTACCAAAAGAGACATTTGAACCGTATGCAATATTATGGTGGATAAAATAATTTGATAAAAGCATAGGATGCTAGATGCCAAGAAGGTTAGGTTATCTCTTGCCTTGCTGCCCGGTAGTGAAGCACTGATCGTCGGGGTAGTTAGAGAGGCCCTCGAATCCGGAATCTATCGATACCCAAAAGAAATACAAAACACACATAAATCACACGAACTCAAAATGCAATGCTCAATCACATGATGACATGTCAAATTGATTGCAAGAATATCATTATAATATAAATTTAAATAGCAACATTAAATGGGGAGCCAAATAATTAGTGCAATTATTTGGAACCAACCCCATATTTTTCTTAATGGCCACATTCTTAATAAATTATCAAATTATTAGAATGGTGGCTCAAATATGCATGAACAAGACAAGAAAGGATGGGGTTCGTTCTTCCGATCATTTTGGTATTTTATTTGTAATTTTCGGAGCACCGATGAATAAATGACAAATTAATTAAATAATTGAAATTTAATTGATTTAATCAAATTATGAATAACATCAAATAAGAATTTGTGATCATGATGTGATAAGTGCATAACTTGATAGCATTCGAAGTGTGGATCACATTGATATTTAATTCATAATTTTCGGACAATTATTTAAAAAGTTATGAATTTCCCAATTTGGGTATTAAATACCCCATTTTAGGAATTCTTAAAACACAGCAATTTTATTTAGACAAAAGGGAAAAACAATGTTACCCAAAGATAGGAAATGTTTTTCTGAGCATTGTCATATTTAATTTGCAAATTTTGGATCAATATTTAAAAAGATATCAATTGTTTTATCTCACTTTATTTCATAAAAAGAAAAACAAAGGAGCAGACAGGCCGGCCTTGTGCCGGCCAGGCCGGGCTTCAGGCCGGGTGGGTGCCCGAGTGCACCGGCCCAGAGCCAGCCCAGGCCGGGCGCAGGCCGGGGCAGTGGCCGAGTGAACCGGCCTTTGGCCGGCCCAAATCGAGCCCAGGCCGGGTACCCAGGCCGGGCAACCGCCCGAGGCATCCGGCCTCAGGCCGGCCCAGGCGACGGCCAGGCCGGGCAGGGGGCGCGTGCTGACGACGCGGTCGTCACCGGCGGCCGACGGCGACCAACGGCGGCGGGAGAGGGAAAAAGGGGCGAGGGAGAAGCCAAAAAGCGAGCTAGCTCACCCGTGAGCCCGCTGGTTTGGTCGGGGTGGCGAGGGGTGGGCCGGCGACGCCGGAATCGCGCCGGCGAGTGGCGGCGGAGATGGAGGTGCGCCGGGGACGAATCGGTCGATCCCGGGCCACCCCGGCTCGATCCTACCGGTGAGGAGGGGGAGGAGGAGGCGGCGATGCTCCCTGTAGGCTTCAACTCGTGCGGGGTAGCTCCAGTCGTCGGCGGCCGGCTCGGCAGCTACGGCGGGCACGGAGGAGCTCGGGAGGAAGAATGACCCCGTCGATCCGGAAAATTAGGGAGAAACGAGGAGAGAGGAAGGTGAGGGGCAGGTGAGCGACGCGGGGGTGCTCCTTAAAGGTCGCAGAGGCCACGGCGGCAAGGGCAGCTCGGCCGGCAAGGAGGCATGGCGCCAGTGCCGTTTCCAGCACAGAGAGGAAGAGGGAGAGAAGGGAGGATGACAGGGGTGGCCCACCCGTCAGCGTTTTGAACATTTCTTCATTTCTATTTTTCTTTTTAGTTCAGCGACAATTTGTGATTAAAAGGGGCACTAAATAGTTTTAGACAAATGTGCAAAAATTCATATAGGCTCCCTTTAGCATTTAGAACCTCCATAAAATTTGGTGCCCTAAAATAAAATGTTTGGACAACATTTGTTCACAGCTTTTAAATAAAGGTATTTTTGACAATTTCCAAATTGTAATTATTTAGAGCACTTAAGCATTTCCAAAAATAATGAAAATATTCATGGAGACTCTCACTATAATACTGGAGCTCCCCATGATTTTAGTTTGAATTTTTGGAAAGCATAACCTGGGCCCAAAAATAGGAATCGAAATGAGCCAAATATGAAAACTCATATTTAGTTCCCAATTGCCAAAACTTGAAATTTGAGAAATGAGGATAAGAGGCAAAAAGGGAACTTCCTAAACAAGTTGGAAGTCCAAGAATGGTTGGTTGACAAAAGGACAAAAATTTTGGTTGGAGGTTTTGGGAAGGGTTGGCTTCCCATTACAATTGAGTTCCAAGTGCAAGTTTAATATGGCAAAAAGGAAAAATGCATATGGATGCTATGATGCACACAATGAAGCAAAAGTGGAAAAATTCTTCGTATTTTCCAGTTCCAAACTAGGGCTGTTACAGTTAGTGTTAACGAGGAAAAATTGCTGCTCAGCTCAGTTCATTAAGATAACGAGTCGAGATCAAATGAGTCGAGCAGACGAGTGTTCATTAAGCTCGCCGAGCTTCGAGCTTTATGTCCAGCCCTAGCTCTGAACATGCCTACCAAATTTTATGTTACAAACGAATAAACTTGTATTTTTTCTCTGACAGTGTCGTGCCATCAAGTTTCTCAAGGGCGAAATATTACCATGCAATACCTTCTAAGATAGAATAGTCGCGTGATTTGTCTAGTTGTTTGTCACCATGTGGTAGGTTTACCTTTATGAGTATAGGACTGAATACATTTCACTTCTTTATATGTTCAGCATAACCCAAACTTTGAAAATGATTGGAAGTACAAACTTTGTTGTTATATATAAAGTATCCATTTGGGCAGAGTTATGTATATACAAAGAAGTTACTACGGCGTTTTGACAACATTCCTACCACATTACGCCGGTGAATGACCCGCCTCCTGAGGTCATTCCCCCCGCGAGTGTTTCCATCCGTTGGATGTTTTTATGCAGGCAATCTGAATCGTCCATGTAGGCTGGTTAACTACATTTTTGTTACCATTAGCACACCTATTACGTCCTTTCAATGGCCCCATTGTCGACTCTGGAAAGAAGGAAACTAACTGGCCGGATTTTACTCTTCGTCGACCTAGCCGTCTCTTCTCCTCTCACCGCAATCTCCAGCCGTTGTTGATTGCTGTGGTGTCCAGCGAGCCACCCCCGGAGGCCTTGATTTCTGCACCGCTCTATCCTCTCCGTCCTCATACCTGGCGGCGACGGCAGCGAATCTAGTGGCGGTGCAGCAGGCTGAGCAGCTGGTGGAGAGGAAGATGAGCGGGCACAACACCTCCCACGACGCCGCTCACGTGCTCCGCGTCCGGGACCTCGCGCTCTCCCTCGCCGCCGAGCAGGGCCTCTCCTCCCCCGACCGCCTCCTCATCGTAACCATTGCACCTTCTTTATTTTTTTGTTTGATTTACTGATTTGCTACAGCTGACTAGACCTTGATGTGAACAACTGATGGGGAACACCAAGTAATGCAACTTCTTCTTCGTCCTTTCCATCTTGAACAGTGAGAGGAAGTTGAGTTAGAGTTAGTTAAACCACTGATGGTACTATTGTTGAGGAGTGTTATTTGCTTAGGTACATGAATCTGATGGCTAGTGGTTTAGATTTTTTTAAATATATTTGTCAGTTCCTTGCCATGTGTTGGCATGCTTATATGGCTCTTGTGTTGTGTACTAGACAAGAATGGAGTCCTCAATGTTTAGGGAACTCTATTTGCTTTTCACTTTTTTTTTATCAATTATTATTCAGTCATATCCCCAACTACAGGAGGTATGTTTCAGTCCAAAAAAAAAAACTACCGGAGGTATGTTATGCTACAGAATAACATAAATACTTTAAGTTAGTAGAAGTCCAAACGAGGAGCCACCATTTTTTTAACAAGTTCTATCAGAAGATCAGAAAAATGTGGCATGCATTCTCTTTGCTGGTTTAGCTTATGCTCATCTGACCTTTGTGTTAGCGAATTGATTTCCAACTCGACCAAATGGATTTTACTTTACCTTTACTTGCGAAATTTATAAGATATGTATTCATAGGTGCGATTTGCTTGGTCCTCAAACCAGTGAGTGAATATTGTGCTAATGTCTCGACGGATTAATGTGTATATTGACTGCTCCTATGTCGAGAATTTTATCTGATAATCTAAGCTATTTAGTATGTATGCAGAGAATTATGTCGTCCTACTGGTTCAGTGATGTTGTACCAGTGCAATGAATCACATGGATTGAAACCTGTAAGTGTACCCTCATGTCCTGTGGAACATAGGTTGTTGCACAAGTTATACTCAGTTCTTTAAACTTCACATGTTCTCTGTCAGTGATGTGGAATCTCTATTTTTCATGTGTAGTGTCGGGCCTATTTACAGGTGCAAATTGCAAATCATGGCTACTAACTAGTAACTACTACTCCCTCCATCCAAAAATAAGTGTCTCAAGTTTGACAAAAAGTAGATGTATTTATACATGAAACATGTCTAGATACCTCCACTTTTGAACGACACTTATTTTTGGACGGAGGGAGTACACCATTGTTGGCATTCTTCTATTCCGTGATATCACACAAGAATTTGAATTATAAGAATAGCAACCGATATCATGGTGGTAGAATATTATGGTTTGGCTTCGGGTTGACCTGCAAAGCTCCCAGACAAAGGGATGTACCCATGAGAGTGAATTAGTAGAACATGGGTATATTTGCACCCGTTTTTTGAAAAAACATTTAAAACACATTTTAAAAATGTTCAAAAATTCTGAAAAAAAGTACACGCATACATCTCGCATAATGTGTTGATGACACAAAGTTTCATGAAAAGTTTACATTTTAGTTTTCATCCACAAAAAAGAGAAATTTTTGTGACTTACATATAACACATATATGTCAGATTTTTGTCTTTTTCACACAAGTCAAGTAAAAAGTCTTTTTGGGACGAAACTTCTGGCGCACACTAGAAACTACAACATGTACGCGTGCATATTTTTTTCGAAATTTTTGGATATAGCGAAAATACATTTTAAAAGCGGGTGCAAATGTAACCATGTTCTCCACCTTATTATCCATGTACCCATCGCCAACATGTAGGGATAATGCTGTGGGAAAAAGCTCTTCTACGGTACCCAGGGATGAATATAGGCCCTCCAAACAATGGATCCAACCGCTCAGATCAGTCGGTACTGCTTGACTTGAACTCGCGGGTCATGAGCAGTAATAGCCTGCACTGCTCGCTTATTAGCCCACCAGTACATTGTTAAGGGCATTTTAGGTAGATCAAAATTTTGTAGTTTTTTTTTTCTAACCCGGCGGACTCGACCGGTCCTGGCGTCGTCCTTTTCGTTTTCCTCCAAGTCCACTCAGGCGACGATTTCATCAGTGACGCCGCCGATCCACTACGGCCGTCGCCCCCACCGGTGGACGCGCTGGCGCCGCGGAAATCACCAAGTCGCGCGCCATGTGAAGCTCCCCCACGGCCGCATCCTCGTCCATGAGGGGCGGGGGCGGGAGGGACAGCTTCCTCGGCCGCCGCTCCAGCACGGCGTCGCCCCCGCCGGTAGACGCGCTGGCGCCGCGGAAAATCACGCCGGTGCCGTGGACGACCCCTCCCACGCATCCGCAACCCGGCGTTATCCAGGCAACAGCCGGTGGTGGCGGCGGTAGGGAAACTTGCGAAAAGCGTGCTGTTGCGGTTCGATTGCCGATGGGATGATGATGGGTTGGGTCACAGCGCGGCTGCAGGGTGAGTGTCTCCGACGAATTGCTCTCCTGATGCACTGTTGTTTTGCTCATGTCCCTGAAGGCTGGTGGTGTTGGGATAAATCTTACTGCTGCTTCTAATGCATTTGTCATGGTTTATTTATGTCAAACTATTGTTTCTGATCCTCATCGTGTTGAGGCAGAAGCTAGGGTCTTTCCCCTTTTCCGAAAATAAATCCTCACCGTGTTTAGGTAGCATGTAAGCAGAAAATCATAAAGGCCTGAAGCTCATTCTGTAGAGTTTTTTTTAAAATATTATTTTTTTAAATCACAATTCGGAAAATAATGCACGGAATAATTTAATTGCAGAAATATTGCGCCGTCGGCAAACTGCTGGCCGAAACGATCATTTCGGCTCGCTGGGAGCCGAAACACGGGTGTCGGCTTTCACCTGGCCGATGTGCATGCGCCCTGGCACGGCCGCGGTGTGGGGCCCACACTTTCGGCCGCCTGCTGGCCGAAAGGAACCTTTCGGCCGTCTCCCTGCCGAAACACGGCTGACGACCCGCACGCCCCGCTCCTCCCTTCTCCTCCTCCCTTCTTCCTCCTTTATTCTTCCTCCTCCCTCTCTCTTTCCCAGTCGAAAAACAGGGCTCCCAACCTCAATTGATCTCCAAAAATAGCCGATAAATTAGATTTCTGCCCCCACAAATCGAAAGAGGAGGTCAAGAGCATCCCGGATCTGTTAATGGGATAGTTTTTGGAGGAGTTTTTGTTTCGGTGTTGAAGCAATGGTGGACAACAATGGAGGGATGTGGTGCTGTTGGTGGAGTAGTAGGAGCGGTGCAGCGGTGGTGGTGATGCTACGTTGACTGCAGGAACGACTGTTTTTGCACGCATCAAGGGTAAACCCTAATCTTATAGTTATTTTAAGTTCAGTGTATAATTTTGTTTACATAAGTTGTGAGATTAGATTTATTTTAGGTGGTATATATATTAAGATATTAGTTATAGGTGTATAATTTTGTTTACATAGGTTGTGAGATTAGATTTATTTTAGGTGGTTGTAATTTTGTAGGTGCAGATCCCGTTAAGATTTTTTAGTTATATAGTATTTGATGATGCAATATATTAATTTCTAATATGTACAGATGGCTGCATATCCATTACTTAGTCAGACGATCGATGCAAAACACCGTGCTAGGATATGGGAGGAAGGTAGGCAACCAGATGTGTTACGTACACGCACACCAGTGAATAACTGGATGATACACCCTCAATGCATTGATAGGTACATATCGACAATATATTTGTAAAATGTCATTACGTTATATATATTGTAAAATTAATTGTTAATTCTGCAGGCTATCTTGGTCTGGACTTTTGCCGTTGGCACGACTAGTTGAGTCCACAGAGTCCGAGTGGGTACATATCCAACCAGATGATGACGGTGGTGCTGACCGTGATATGTACCAGGGAAAATCTAAACGTGTCCTACTGGACAAATCACTTCTCAGCTCTTTAGTGGACAGATGGAGGCTTGAGACCCATACCTTTCACTTACCCTGCGGAGAGATGGCTCCTACTCTGCAGGATGTGTCATATTTGTTGGGTCTCCCTTTGGCAGGCACGGCCATTGGTACTTTGGAGGCTTCAGAATATTGGCGTGATGAGATGCAAGCACGATTTGCCGCTGCGCTACCAGGAGTTCCGCAGTTACCGGACCACGCACACGGTCCTCGTGTTTCTTGGTTGATCCTGTTCGAGGTAATTTATTTATACAACAGTTTTAATATTTTCAGTATAAATTGTTGTATACTTATTTATTTCTCCGTGCACCGCAGATTCGTAATTTGGGATATCCTGCTACCGTAATGAATGGGCCACTGATTACTAGATGTCTGGAGGCATACATAATTTGGCTGTTCGGTAAGTGGATGTTCACTGAGACGCACGTCGACACCATTAGTGCGCGCTACATATCTCTTGCCCGCGAGATAGCCGATGCACATACAGCAGCAGATATAGTGCCCAGAAGATTTGGTTCGGCTGTGTTAGCTGCTACGTACAGAGCTTTGTGCAATGTTTGTACGAAGAATAAGCCGTCGTCTTCGTTGCTTGGTTGTCCACTATTGTTACAACTGTGGTCGTGGGAGAGGTTCCATATTGGTAGACCGGACGTCGACGCTGAGAGGCCTTGGGATTACAGACTCATAGATCAAAATGTGGTCGACTTTCCTACAGTTGGCAGCGTATGGACACGTAGAGAGGTAAATTTTGCACCGCCGTACTTACTTTACGTACGCATCATTTTTTATTTCATCAAGCTAATTAATTCGTTTAAATTGCAGAGACGGTACGCGCAAGTTCAAGTGAGAAATTCGTACCCATCATTCACAATGCAGTTCGATCAGTTGCGCGAGGACCAGGTCATATGGGAGCCATATGAAAACCAGAGGATCGTTGCGAGATACCCCTTCGGCATATATCAGTTATGCACGAGAGATCAGGTATACTGGTTGACGCAGTCTCATATTATTTTTGATGTCATGGTCGAGGAGATGTCGCAGCAGAGGGTGATGAGACAGTTTGGACGACGACAATTACCGGACCCTCCCGTCAGACATCCACGACTACGACCGGAAATCCACCGGTAAGTTAATTTAGAGTTATGAATACAACTGCTATTTCTAAGAAATAATTTTGTAATATTACTTTTCAGACTTGGACGTCAAGGAGGCGAAAAACCTTTGGTGCTTTGGCTTCAGACCCTACAGCCATTCATAAATGAATGGGCGACTGCGACGACAACACTATGGCAGGCTGATGGCCCCTTTCAACAGGATGATTTTGAAAAATATCTACGGAGGTATAGACAGTTTACACGACTCCGATTGACGCCAACGACTGAGCCTTCTCAGATGCAGCCCCCTTCTATTACGGACATGTACCCATTGGAGGCTATTGCGGGTTCTCGAAACTACGCGGTTAGTACTATATTACTCGTTACGTAAGTACGGTTTTTTGATTGATCATACGTAACATCTAATTTTCCAATTACAGTCTGAGTTAGTAGCCGACATTCAGAGAGATGTAGCTGGGTTCACGCCGCCGCCACAACATAGATCTTGGTTCAGGCGTCTCGAGGAGAAGCTGCGAGGTGTGTACAATGTTCTTACTTGCACCCGCTATACCGAAATTGTGCCTCGTCATGGAGCTCCGCGTCCACGTCTCACACGACAAGAGACTGCTCGTTCATCGCATACTAGACTTCTTACACCTACTGGGGAGCCTGGTAGTTCGTCGCAGCGGCTTATTGAACATACTTTTCAGCCTAGTAGTTCCTCGCAGCATCCGTCTCCACCTCACGTTCAGCCGACGCCACCTGATGCTTCCCAGCCTGGTAGTTCATCCTGGCAGGCACCCCAGTCGCAGTACGGTATGTCCCAGATGGGGATACCACCTTAGTACCAGATGGGGATGCCTCCTCAGTACCAGATGGGGATGCCTCCGCAGTACCAGATGGGGATGCCTCCTCCAGGTCATCCTGTACATGTAGGCTGGAACACTTCTTCGGCGTCGTTGACTAGTCTTGTGGGACTAGGTACGTTGTTGTTATTAATTATCCATATTTATTTTTTGAATATAGTATGCACTTATCTACCAGTAAAAATTTTTTGCAGGTGGGTCTGCTGATTCACCATACACAGAGATGGACGAGGATGTGTTGTTCCATACGCCACCACCCGTCACACAGGAGACGCAGACACAGCAGGAGACACAGCCACAGGAGGACGCTCCGATGTTGGGCCGAGGTTTGCGTGAGCACCGCGACCCAAACCGAAACCGATTGTCACCTTCAGGGCCTCGGCCGCGGAAAACGAAGACTAGGTATCGTAAACATGATGAAGTCTGAAACTTTTATCGATGTATGAGACCTATTCCTATCTATGTATGAGACATAATCCTATCTATGTACGAGACACTATATTTGTATGAGACATATTCCTATCTATATTTGCTCAGACAATGCTTCCGACATTTATTAAGAAACGGCGAGATTACAAATTTTTCATTAAAAGACACTTAAATTAATAGCTAGAACTGAAATTAAGATACATGCGACACTTAACATAAATCTCATCTCCCGTCCACACATCCTCCTGCCTCCGTCGATGGGCCACTCTTGCCCTTCGACGATGCCGCTCCCTTGCCCTTCGACGATGCCGCTCTCTTACCCTTCGACGCTGACGCTTTCTTGGCCGTGATGCTAGGCATGAAGATGTCATCATCCTCGCTCTCTTCCACC